>OVBA01003189.1:0-29404 GCA_900406435.1 Lepidium aucheri | reverse complement strand
ATTAGATATATATATATTATATATATATATATATATTACTATTATATATATAATTATATAAATTAAAATACTATATATATAGTATATGATTATTAGATATATTTGTATAATAATTATGTTCAATTAAGAAATTGAAATCAACCAAAAATAAAATTTCATTCAATGAAAAACAATGTGTTCTTCAAAAAAAATTGTTCATCAAAAAAATAAATTTGTTCTTTATAAAAAAAACTTATTCTTCATAAAAAAATTCCAACAGCTCCTAAAAACAAAATCTAATCACACAAAACAACAATGCATCACTGAATTCGTTTCTAACAATATTATTCCGGGTTTAATTTTAGTATTCAAGCACAAACTCTATAAAAAACACAAAACTCTAAAAAACCTAAATAAGTAGAATATTTGAATCGGCGAAAAAGAAAGACAATTATATATAGATGTTATGGCAGCGGAAAAGGAAGAAACGGTGGTGATTAAGGACGGATCTTCAAAGTTGATAGAGAGAATCAACAAAGAAGAAATGAAAGAGAAGAAGATTCGTTTGGCGACATAAGGGTTTAGACCCGTACGAGTCTGTCGGTTGTTGTGGGTTTATTATAAATGACCCATCTCTTTCTGTCTGTTAAGACTGTTCCTTTGGGGTCCGTCGGTTATGCCAAAACTTTTGCCGATTTGTTTTTCCTTCTATTTGCTGTTGGTTTCCGTCAGAAGGGGGACCTACAGAAACCGACGGAATGGTCAGTATGCTGATTCTGATTCACCAAGATGCGGGACGAAGATGAACTCATCAATGTCTACATGACGTAGCACTTCTGAAGAATCCACTATCTTTTTGAAATCGGGACCAGCTAAAAGAAAAGGCTTCAACTCCTGGAACCCACCTTTCCCCTCACGACGCACAATATCAGAAACAATATCGACTGGAAGAAAACATATTTTTTCTTTCTTTTGGTTTTTTGGTGAAGAAGAACCTTAATTTATAATTGAGTTAGACGATGAACACTCCAACTATTGATCTTTCACAGAGTCCATCTCACCGTTCGTTTGTCTTGTCTTATCAAGTTAGACATCTTTCTCTTTTACTGACAATCTATTTTACTGACTATGAAATCACTGTTAGATGATAATAAGTAACATCTAACGGTGGTAATCCAATGGCTTGTTCGCAAGGATTATTTATTTACTTTTAAATTTTAAAATAGGGTGTATATGACAAATAGTTTCACCCGAATACTAGTATTGTAGGACATCGTCAAATATTTGTATTTATGTGATTTGATATAAGTTTTGTAATATATCTTCAATTTTATAATTTATCTATAATTTATTTTGATGTTATGTGATAATCAAATAAAATGAAAAAACTTAGATTATAAAACTTTACAAAATACATTCCAGAACATTATAACAATATTAAAAAAATATTAAAACATAATAACTAAATTTATAAAGCATTACAACATTCATAAGCTAAATCATATCCATTATCATCCAAGAGACTGATAGGCCAAAGTAGTGGTGGAAACAATACGATTGAATTGGTGATTAAATTCACAAGCCGGTATAGATTCGTGGTTAAATTTGAGCCTTCCTCAGAATAGATAGCTGCGAGTTGTCACTATAGCTTGTATCTGCTCACATACTTGGTCAGCAATGTGGGCAGCTTCATCAATATTAGGTACCATTTGAAGAAATAACTGAAACACCGGTAGTCTCACATCTTTGTTACCACAAAGGCAAAGAAATGCTGCACAAGCGAAACGTGCATAGAGGAGATGTGAGCAATGATCACGAAAAAATGCCCCTAGACCTGATAAAAGCCAAATAAGTATTTCATATTGTTATATAGATATACAATCGTTTTTAAGTTAGGGTTGTACTTGCTAGCGCTTCATGTACATTTCTAGGCAGTTAGTAGGCAAACGCAAAGGGGAATAGTCGTTGCATTACTACATAACAGTCATGACTTTCCATATTACAGAATTTTCCTTCATTACTGTCAACGCAATTCCGCAAATTAGAAGCATACCCATTGGGGAATTGTACCTCCTCTTTAATTCAATTAAAAAAGCATCCTAAATACATATGGAAAAATGATAAAACGCAGTTATATTCAAAAATACAAGTTATCAATCATAGAAATTTAACGACGTACCTTTTTTCTTTACTCATTCTGAATATTCGTACTGGCCCAACACAGTTGTTTCCACGTATATGCAGTGACTTCCTATCGTATATGTCGGGTAAATCCAATCTCGATTTCATATTGTGTTTTGATTTCTCTTTTATGTTCATAATTATGTTGATTGAATTATCAAATACGTTCTTCTCAATATGCATGACATCGACAATGTCATAGCATGTGATTCTTCCAATACGGCAATTCCCAGAATATACTCATGCGAGTTATGATACTCCCCAACACCACCGACAAGGTAATGTCCATTTCCTCCACATTTCGTAGTAGACTCAACCTCAAAATCCCTAAACTGTACTAAAATTTCAGCGCCACTAGGTTCAGGAGGTGGACCATACAACACTTTCCTATTTTTAGTGAACAATGATCTACTATACCAATATGGATGATCTAAAGGCAGAAAACGTCTATGGCAATCAAACCAAGAGGTCTTCCTTCCGTGCTTAAGATAGAATGCTTCAATGTATCTTGACATATACGACACTCTAATCTGCCATACGTGGACCAACCTGATAGCATCCCATAAGCTGGAAAATCACTAATAGTCCACATCAACACCGCTTTCATCTAGAAACTTTAAGCTGTAGAAACATCATACGTAGTGGTGCCATTCTCCATAGCTTATTCAATTTGTAAATAAGCGGTTGAAAAAATACATCCAGCGATCTACAAGGATGATCAGGCCCTGGTATTAGAATAGATAAAAAAAGAACTTTGGCTTCATACACAATGCTGGTGACAGATTATAGGGCGTTATAATGACCATCCAAACAGAGTACGGTCTTCCGTGTTTCCCAAATGGATTAAAACCATCTGTGGAAAGACCCATATATGCATTCCTTAATTCGGCGGCAAAATCTGGATAAACTGATTGGAAAGGTTTCCATGCTTCTACGTCTGAAGGATGGATAATTTGACCAGCTGAATTATGTTCAACATGCCATATCATTAGCCCCGCTCTGTGCTCTCACTGATATAACCTCTTAAGCATGTTAGTTAATGGCAAATACCACATTCTCTTGAATGGAACTCGATTCCTCCCACTTGTTTCCTGGAATCAAGGTTTCTTGCGGAAACGACAACAGATCTCGTTCAAATCCTTTCCCTAGAAGATCATATAATTGTCTTCACAAACATCTACATCTGATATGGTAATCAAAGCCCGCTAACCAATTTCTGGATGTCGTTATACATTGTCGCATGTGAGTTATCAGTTGGCAGAATTTTCTTTGCATAACTGGTGAACCTGTCCATTGTGCTCTGCGATAAATTTAAATCCGTTTTCATAGTCGTAAGTTTAGCAGCTGTCGACAATGATGAAAAATCTTTGCTAAAACCAAAATATAATTGCTTCTTCGCTGCTTCTAACGTACTAAAAGGTTTCATGCCTCGGCATTTGGTTCTTCACCCCTGTTTCTACTCTCGGTGAATACCAGAACATCCTCCCTAAATGCATCGTTAACCATTTGGAATGTATTGTCATTAGTTTCTATCGGGACTCCTGTCTCACCACCTATACCACCTATATCACTACTTCCAAGATTACCATCTATTTCTTCATCTACCATGTTGCCTAATTCCTCACTTATATCAGCATTACCAACTCCACTTGAACTTCCAAAGTTTACATTCGAGTCATTTTCCCCATGAAAATATCATATTTTGTAACTTGGACAAATACCTCCACGGTAAATATGATTGCAAACATTTTTAATAATGATATATTTCATATTTTGGCATTTAATACACGGACAATACATCTTACCCGTTTCGAGCGGTAAACTTTGATACACCGCAAATTTTATAAAACTTTTCAATCCATCGGCATACTCTTCTGTTAATTCTCCGGTGAATTCATCGAGACACGGTCCATCTATTCAAGCCCGAAAATTAGAGTTTGACATTTTATCTTTTAGATTTCAAAAAGAGAGTCTGATGCAGAGAAATGAATTGAGTTTTGTCTTATAGGTGACAAATCCGACAGAAAGCTAGGCCAATCGGTTACATACAGTAGTAATAGCTTAAATAAAACATTTGTAACTACCGTACCAATTGATTTCCATCGATCAAACTCTCTGATGGTAACCGACGAATATATTTACCGTAATTTAATTTAATTTAATATAATGTTATTTACAAAAACCGTCGGTTACCATTGGTTTTAATCTATGGGAACCAACAGAACCATTTGACAAAATATATATATATATATATATATATTACTAGGTGGCTGTCGGTTCTTGCCAACGGTAATCGACGAGTCCTTTTTTATCATCAGATAAACCGATGGAAACCGACAGCTACTTAAACCATTGGAAACTGACGGGGAGTGTAGTATCCATAGATTGCCATTAGTTTCCTAACCGACAAAAAAATCCCGTCAAATTTGCTGTCGGATATGACCCTGTTTTCTTGTAGTGTTTGTACTAGTCTATCACGAGCTCCAGTAACTCTATCAAGAATCATTGAAAGGAGTTGGAGTTGTACTCATCGAGAAAGATAAAGATCAATCAGGTCACACCGCCAACTTAACCTTTCCTCCCATAACTCACATGCTCAGATTTGGCTATCTTTCCAGAATTTCACTTCACCATCGTCCCCAACAAGCCAACGCACACTCGGAAGAATCACATCTCTGATTCGTGAAGCCACGCTTCTCGATGTATGTATGGGCCAATATAAGCATAGCCCATTAGAAGGCCCGTTTGGCCATGTGGGTGTATGGGCTAATATCAGCACGACCCATTAGAAGGCCTTTTTGGCCATGTGGGCCAATATGGGCACAGCCCATTAGAAGGACATTAACAACACATGCCCAACTTAATAACACAAACTCAAAGACCAACCTGAATAAGATGACACTTGTTCTCCACCTGTCTAACAAACACCAACAGCTGTAGCCCCTGGTTTACATGCACTACAGTAAGACATGCATAGTGATACCTGTAACAAAAGATGACACATGTAGTCCATTGGCAAACTTCGAACCACCCTTGAACCATCTATAAAAAGAGGAAATGAGTGGTGGAACAAGAGGAGGAAAAACGAAATCTAGAAGAACATATATACAGGAGTTGATGAAAAGAAGAACATACATTCTAGAGTGGAAGAATAAGAAACAAAGATCAATTGAGATAAGCTGAATTCGTATAATTTAAGTGTAATATCCTAATACAAGAATACCCGACCCACAATCAAAAATAAATTGGACACATAAATTTTTTTTTATAAAACATCAATCTAAAAATCTGTTGTGCTAAACTACACATCAACAGTTGGAGCCGTCTGTGGGGACGAGAGTTCTCTAACGCGAAAGGATCAACATGACGACTGACGAACGTATCAAAGCAATAGCGATTAACGAACCTGCGCAGCTAATAAAAGGAGCCCCTAGACGAACAAAACCAGCAGGATAATGAAGACTCGATTGCGAGAGATGATCGGACTCAGCAACCTGAACAAAGGAACCTCCAAGCAGCACAACCGCAGGCGATTGACGAACCCATGGACGTCCCACAACTTCTCCAAAGCATTCTAAGGAAAGCAGAAGAAGAAAATCGCTGAACAATAAAAAAATTAGAGGAATTTCAGAATAAATAATGGGGCTTGAAGAAATGCGTGTTCGCACAAATTCAACAAGTGCAAATCAATCTCCATAGCAGAGCACCCGACACGAAGACTCTCCTAATCTCTGCCAGTAGAACAGACTGAAGACCTTGGATTTCAAATATTGCCAATTGAACCAGTGCAACTTACTTCTCAGGCCCTCAGTCAACATGACGAACAGACAGCCGCAATAAGAACGATGAAGGAAGAAATCGAAAAGATGACCTCGCAATTACACAAGGCAACAAGCTCGGCCCCGGAAATTGATCGAATGCTAACAAAAAAACAGAACACTCCATTCTCCAGGAGATTACTGGGAATTAAAGTCTAGCATAATGTGAAGATAAAGTGTCCTACATACGATAGAAAGTCTGATCCCAGTCGATTCTTGACGGCGTTCGGAATAGCAATGGGGACTCAGTACACTCATGTCAGATGTTTGTCGAAAGGCTCACAGGGGACACTTTGGAATGGTTCGCAAAGCTAGAATCATACTCGATAGATGGCTTTAAACAATTGTCCAAAGTTTTTCTTAAGAATTACTCGATGTATATACGGAAGGCAACCACCAGCACAGATTTGTATTCAGTATTTCAAGGAGCCAGAGAAACATTACAGTCATATCTAGAGAGATTTAAGGCAATAGTATCTCAAGTAACTGTCACGAATGATGGTTCCATACCTGCTCTCCACAAGGGCTTATGCGAGAATTCAAACTTAAAGGATGATCTGCACATCAATGTCCCCAGGACTTTGGAAGATGCACTCCACCGTGCCGCAAGGTTCGCCAAGGTCGAAGATAGAAGGCCCGATTCAGCAAATCAACAATCAACAAAACACCTTGAACACAGGATGATAATGAAGGTCAGGAGTCACGAAGACCAAACAAAAAAGGCTACAAAGGGAAGAGGACTAATACTCTCAATATCAACTCACCTCTGCATACCCCGAACGCAAGGGACAAAGCTCAAGATGGAACAAGAAGACAGAAGCTATAGATACACAAGCCTACTGCAAATATCATAAGCAATATGGTCATCTGATTTCGCAATGTCGGCAACTACAATAAATTCTCCTAGAAAAATATCATAAGGAAAATTCCACAATAACGGAACTCTGTAAAAATGACGATATGGGATCTACAAAAAATAGCAAAAACGATGCAAAGGAACTCACTAATACGGCAAAAAGAGATGTGATAGGGCATAGCATTCCAAAAAATGTGAGAGGATGATAAAGATAAGTTGCCGTCACCCCGGAAACGAGTAAACATGATAATGGGAGGACTCGTTACGTGCAATGACTCAATTCGTTTGATAAAAATTTATGAACGAGCAGCTGGGATGAAATGGAAACATCAGAGTCAAATTAATGAAAACATGCAAACTACATGGACGCCCAGTCAAGATATATGCTTCACGCAAGAAGATATCATTGGAATCTCCACACCGCACAATGATCCCCTAGTAATCGAACTCATAATATCCGATTGTGATGTGTCTAGAGTCTTGATCGACACTGGAAGCTCGGTGGACTTAATTGTTAAGGAAACCTTAGAGCGGATGGAATTAAAAGACATAAAGATAAAACAATCAGTTTGCCCATTAACAGGATTTTACGGTGATACAACAATGACATTCAGAACAGTAAAGCTGTCCGTCTTCCTTGGAGGAACAACCACATGGGTAAAAAATTTCATCATTGATAGACCCGCAATTTACAATGCAATACTAGGAACTCCATGGATTTACACTATGAAAGCAGTACGATCTACTTATTTCGAATGTCTGAAGTTCCCAACTAACGGAGGAATCTGCACTGTTCGAGGAAATCAACAGATGGCTAGAACGTGTTTCATTACTGAACATAAGCTAAGAAACAAAGGATGGACTTATATGATCACGAATCCTGACAAAAAGCAGAAGGACATTGTCAATACCCTCGAAAGGATTGAATAAATTAACATCGATCCTAAAGATAGCAAAATATGCATCGGGATAGGCTCCAAACTCCCACGAGACATAAGGTCCGAACTCACTAAGTTTTTGCAATGAAACGCTTCAACATTCGCTTGGACAACCGTAGATATGACTGGAATCAGCACGGACGTAATAACTCATGAGTTAAATACGGATCCAACCTTCAAACCTGTCAAAAAAAGAGAAGAAAATTGGGACACAAACGGACGCAGGCAGTACGAAGAAGTCGACCGGTTTATACAAGTAGGATCCATTATTAAAGTCTGGTACCCATAGTGGCTCTCTAACCCGGTGGTTTTTAAAAAGAAAAATGGCAAATGGTGAATGTGCGTAGATTTTACTGATTTAAATAAAGCATGCCCTAAGGATAACTTTCCTCTACCACGAATAGATCAAATAGTCGAAGCAACGTCAGGGAATGAACTACTATCCTTTATGGACGCCTTTTCTGATATAACTAGATATGCATGCATTTTGACGGTCGAGAAAAAACTTCATTTATTACAGAACGCGGAACATATTGTTACTGAGTGGTGCCTTTCGGCCTGAAGAATGCGGGTGCTCCCTATCAACGACTAGTCAATAAAATGTTCAAAGATAAAATAAGAAAGACTATGGAAGTATATATAGATGATATGTTGATCAAATCTACAAAAGTTGAAAATCATTTAAAAGACCTGGAGACGTGTTTCAAAACATTTAATCAATATGAAATGAAGCTAAACCCAATAAAGTGCACTTTCGCAGTAAAAACTGGGGAATTCCTTGGGTATATCGTCACAAAACGAGGAATCAAGGCCAACCCAAAACAAATCAGAGCAATTATGTACTTCCCTTCTCCAAAGAACAAATGAGAAGTACAACGACTCACTGGGAGAATTGCAGCACTAAACCGATTTATCTCACGCTCCATGGACAAATGTCTCCCCTTTTATAAGTTACTACGCAATAATAAATAATTTGAATGGAATGACGAGTGCGAGCCTGCTTCTCAGAACTAAAAATTTACCTTTCCACACCCCCAATTTTGTCTAAGCCAGAAGAGGGAGAAGTTTTATATCTGTACACCTCGGTTTCCAGCAACGCGGTCAGAGGAGTTTTGGTACAGGAAGAAAAGGGAGAACAAAAACCCGTATTTTATGTCAGCAAATCATTAAATGACTCAAAAACGAGATATTCGGTGGCACAAAACCTTGCTTTAGCAATTGTGACGTATGCCTGAAAGCTGAGACCATACTTCCAATCACACACTATAGTAGTGTTGACCAACCATCCCCTTCGAACCATCTTGTATAGTCCTAACCAGTCAGGAAGACTCACAAAATGGGCTATAGAACTGAGCGAATACGATGTGGAATACAAGGGAAGAAATAGCGCGAAGTCCCAAGTATTAGCTGATTTCTTTATCGAGCTATCTCCCAAAGTACAAACTGGCAAACACGAAGAAGGGAATTGGACGCTATATGTAGACAGGGCATCATCTTCACATGGATCTAGAAATGGAATCAGACTAGTATCGCCGGAAGGAAGCATTATCGAACAGTCATTCAGGCTAATGTTCATGGCATCCAACAATGAGGCCAAATATGAAGCACTTATAGCAGGATTATGGCTAGCCCAATCACTAGGAGTGTAAAAAATAATAACTTACTGTCATTCACAACTAGTTGCAAGTCAATTTAACGGTGAATTCGACACAAAGAATGAACATATGGAGGCATACCTCAAAGTTGTACGAGAACTAGTCCAAAGTTTTCCTGAGTTCAAACTTGAAAAAATAACACGAAGCAAAAACACATCGGCCGACGTGTTGGCTGTGCTGGCATCAAGTTCGGACCCAGAACACCATAGAATAATTCCTGTTGAAAGCATCAAAAATCAAAGTAAAAATTTACCAAAAGGAAGTTGTTGCATGATTGTAGAAGAAGACTAGCCCGAAGAATATACCCAAAAAAGTAATTACAAAAAAGATCTTGTGGATTGGCTAACTAACATAAAACTCTACTTGGCCGACAGAACTACACCCGAGGACCGATGGACAGCACGACGATTAAGAGTTCGAAGTACTCATTACACATTACATAAAGAACATCTGTTGTGAAGAAGTGTTGATGGAATGCTACTTACTTGCATATATGGGAAAGAGACTCTGAGAGTAATGCAAGAAGTTCATCTAGGAGCAGGGGCAAACCATTCGGGAGGACGATCGTTAGCATTCAAAGTTAGACGATTGGGTTACTTATGGCCCACGATGAATTCTGATTGTGAAAATTTTGCTGCTAAGTGCGAAGCATGCCAGCGTCATGCGCCAATGATACATTCACCGGCTGAATTCCTCATGTCCGCCACCACACCTTACCCGTTTATGAGATGGGAAATGGACATCATCAGACCTCTCCCTCCAGCTCGAAAAAAACATTTCATATTAGTCATGACAGATTATTTCATGAAATGGGTAGAAGCGGAATCTTACACCAGGATTCAGAATTCAGATGTTCAGAAGTTTGTCTAATAAAACATAATATATCGTCATGGGTTACAATACAAAATAATAACCTACAACGGATCACAGTTTGTATCTAATAACTTCGACCAATTTTGCACTAACTAGAAGATACGTCTGAGCGAAGCAACACCACGCAATCCGCAATGAAATGGACAAGCCAAAGCATCAAACAAAATCATACTAAATGGGCTCAAGAAATGATTAGACAAGAAAAAAAGGCAAATGGGCTGACGAATTGGACATAGTATTATGGTCATATAGGACGACCCCTAGAAGCACAACAGGGAAAACTCCCTTCTCACTATAACATGGATCGGAGGCTCTAGCACCAGCTGAAGCAAATGTACTTACCCTACGAAGGATAGAACTTCCTCAACATCAAAGGTTAAATAATGCGATGATCATGGACTCGCTAGATCAAATCGAATAATCCCGAGACCATGCTCTCCTGAAGTTACAAAAATATCAACATAAAGCAGCAACAACGCGAAGGTACATGGACACCACTTCATGGAAGGAGACCTAGTACTATGCAAAGTCTATGAAAATACCACAGAACTCAATGCAGGGAAATTTGGTGTCAATTGGGAAAGTTCGTACATAGTGTCTAAAATAGTCAAGCCAGGAGTCTACGAATCACTAAAAATGGATGGAACCCCAATACCGCGAAGTTGGAATGCGATCAACCTAAGGCGTTACTATTACTAAACATATATATATAAACAACCCTTTTGATGTAATATATTTCGAACGTATGTAAGGTCCAAAGAACTACGAACGGCTTGATTCCATTATAGAGGGTATGTAGACAACCGAATACAGTGCATCCGCCTTTTAAAATAATTTATATATATATATATATAAGATAGTACATGCGCGTCCCTCTATTTGACAAAATGTTTTGGTAAAATAGACGCCATTACAAGATTCCCTCGAACAGTGAACTAACAACAAGAAGCCATATTTATATAGTTCGAGTGAGTGTTTGAAGGCAGACCGCCGATTGACGAACAAATGATTTATTTCGTTTAAATGGCAGATAAAACATTTTAGGAACAAAAATTTCTTAGGACAAAGCGAAACTTTTGGTGCAAGGCTCTTTTAAAAGATGACGCGTGGAGAGTATGCAGGGATATCGAAAAGTCAGAAGACATGCAGCTGCATGAACAGACACGTGGTTAGCATGCGGTGAAGACAGGGTATCTGGAAAATCTATATAAAGAAACTGCCATAGTTGCTAGAGGACATCAGCAAAATAAAACTCGGATAAGCACTTCTAAAAAAAAAAGAAGAAATAACCCATTTCGAAAATAGTGATGATGAAGCCAAGAACAGGAGTTGGCTGAAGTAAAGAGTGAATACCGCATCAACTAAAGCTAACCACAAATATCCAAAAAAATAATATTTCAGAAATCTTTCGGTCTCAACAAACTTACGTACGGGAAATGCTGAAATAAAACCCCTGTTTATTCAAGATAAGAAGCGAGAAGCTCCTGTTTATTCAAGACACGAAGATCCGTGTAAAGGAAGCAAACTCGGCGACAGTAGGGTTCCATCGCCAAACCTCTAGCATTCATCTCCAACTCAACTGAAAATCGGGGCAAGTATAGAAATAAAATCTGATACTTCAAAAGCACAAGCGTGAGGTAGCTGATGAATGAAGCTTGGAACCCCAAGTTGCCAACAAAGGACGAATGTCAGAATGAAGACAGAGTCCAACCGCCGAGCAGCAGACTCATAAGGAAAAAATGTCAAATTTTCTCCAAAACGAAAATGTATGAGAAGATCCGTAGCCACCAAGAATAGAAAAGACACCCAAAAAAGGGGAGCAAAAGCGACTAATAACAGCAAAACCCAGAAGCTGAAGATATGGTTGGACTCTCCTGGTCATATCAACACTGATTTGGCAAACCTTCGTCCCCTTCACAAACGACGAACAGAGGTGGAAAAAGAGAAGGATGATAACAAAGTATAGATTAAAGATAAAGCCACTCCTGCAATGATACTAAACAAGAAACATGTTACTGAATATCAATTACAGAGGAAGAAGCGGTTGAAGATTGGAAGAACTTTCACCAAAGTATTCGACCTAAGAAACTTCTACGCGATTCTAAAAGACCGACGAATACAAACGTACATATGATTAAAAATCTGTTCCAAAAATACTTAAGGAGATCTATTGAAAGAAGCAACAACAGATGGCGAACGATCGCGTTACGTTTGAAGCATCAAAATTGATAAGTCCGTATACCATAAGGATTCTCTACAGAGAAAGGGAAGTACCAGCATCAATAGATAGGTGACATATGTAAAATGTAAACAAGCCTAATTGTTTATAAACATCGAAGTGTGCCTACGAATACGTGTTCTGACAAAAATGAGTATTAACTCAATTAAGGCTAACAAGCTCAGGTTCTGGCTAAAAAGTGCACAATTCAATTAACGCTAATGAACTCAGGTTCTGGCTAAAGGTACACAATTCAATTAACGCTAACGAACTCAGGTTCTGGCTAAAGGTGTACAATTCAATTAACGCTAACGAACTCATGTTCTGGCTAAAAAGTGCACAATTCAACAAACGCTAACGAACTCAGGTTCTGTCTAAAGGTGTACAATTCAATTAACTCTAACAAACTCAAGTTCTAGCTAAAAAGTGTATAGTTCAATTAACGCTAACGAACTCATGTTCAGGCTAAAACGCATACACTAAACTCAACCACAACAATAAACGCGTATTCTAGCTAAAAAGTAGGTATAACCTAAAAGCATCGACAAGCATGCACTTTGGCCAAACACGCAAATATCAATTTGATGGTATCAATGAACGTATGCCTGGTCGAATGCAAAACTATTAACGAACGTATGCCCTTCATAGGGGAATAAATACTCAAGTATTAGCTAAGTTGGAACTTCTTTGTAAGTCTACGTTCATCAATCTATTAAATCGAATCGTTTTTGTAAACACGTACAATTGTAAGTCCCAACATGGCAAACTTAATACCAGTGTCCTTCGGCATATGAGAAAAACACACTTGAGCAACATATGCTCGTCAACATGGAATTACCAAGTAGTACAAAACAAGGAAAATAACAACCAAATAACAAAGGTACTAAGACATTGCCAAAACACAACCTGAATAAACTTAAACACAAAAGGAGAACAATGTCAACTCCAAAAAAGTAAACTTGTCTAAAATAACCCAAAAGTCTAACGATAAGCAAAAAAAGAGAGGAGAACACAACAAAGCGTTAAACACCGAGTTATAAGAGAAAAGCAAAGTAAGGAAAACTAGGCATCAATATGTTCAGCAGACTCGTTTGCCACTTCACCATCTTCCAGAATCACACCATCACCAACAATTAGATCAGCACCTACAGTAGCAGCAACCTCGGAATCACCAACCGGGCGAACGTCCGTATCATCACGAGCTATTCAGGATTAATATCTCCAATGTTGGTTCCATGCTCTTCAGCAGGCATATCGTTGGGTGCAACATGATTATTAAGCACATTGCGTTCATTTGGAGAAGCGGAAGGAGAAAGAACAAGAAGGTTGTCATGTTCCAAGTAGAAAGGAGAAATCTCCTTGACTTAGGCATCATATGTCTTCACATCTTCTTCCATTAGGTCGATAAAATCTTGGGGAATCTCATAACCCAACTTGGTAAACGCAAACTTAAGACTCTTGATGGTTCCCGTACACTGGTTAAGCATCAATGAAGGTTTCTGAACTTCGTCAAGATACAAGATACGCTTCCTCAATCTTTCCAAACGAGAACGGATAGGATCCAGGGACGAACGCAGAGCAGCAATCTCATACTTGGCCGAATTAAAGAGTTTATTGAGATGCTTGCTAGCCGTTATCACTTTTTTATGATCCTCCTTTAAAGAATCAAGCTCAGACCATGCATTGGTGAGTTCGTCATTAAGATCCGCAATAGTTACAGAATCCTCACGCTTGAGGTCCTCGATTTACCTATTGAGTTCATCAACCTATGTTTGAAGTAAAGCACTTTTCTCTTTCTCAGTCTCGAGTTTCCGGGACACTTGTGGCGGACCTCTGTTATCACCCGAAGAAGATGCTTCTCAAGCACTTTTCAGACTGTGCTCATAATGAGCAATCATACGGTTTATGTTCGCATCGCTCTAAAAAAAGACGAAGAAAAAGAAATGAAAAATAGTGATGAACATCCGCAGGCGGCCAAATCAAATAAAAAAGAAAAAACATACCTTCATCCTATTCCGGGCGAACTCCATAAAAATATCTTTCACCTCAAGGTGTTTCACCGATGGAAGAACAAACTTGGAATCCCGAGATGATTGTATCCAGTCCGCACAAGCTTGCTTATTCTTAACAAAAAAACGTATGTTTGTCATATTCGAAGCAAATAAAGTTAGGACGAGCGGACAAACTTCCATACCCAACAGAACGAACAGGTACATCTGCAATTTTCTCGGATGTCTCTGTTGCCCTTAAAGACAAAACGACGCCCCGAGATCCGCAAGAATTAGATTGACAAACAGAAGCACCATCTTCCATAGAGGATGAACCTCGACGAGAATATGATTTTGGCGTGTCTTTTGATTGATCATGAGATCGGGTAGTATCAGGATTCCTGATAGAAACATAGGGCGTATGTTTTCTCGAAGAATCGCCCACTTCCTTAAGAGATTTTCGTGGAGGACTCTTTTGACGATTAGAACCCCTCCCTCTTTTTTTGGCTAACTCACGAATGCGACTCGAGTAATCCATCGGCAAGCTAATGTCTGAAGAAATCAAACATATATATATATATAAGCAAAAATCCAAGTAATGTAAAGAAGCAAAGACAGTCGATAAACATACCCTGATTCGCACTTCGTTCCTTGCATCTAAGACGAGCTTCTAAAACAGACGGGAACCACTGGTGAAACAATTCGCAGATTTGTCCAACATCTATTCGAAACGTAGAACGAAGCGCATGTCTAATCGGATGTTTCACTGCAAAATGAAGAAGTTGTTGCGACAAGTTAGAATCAAAAAACATATATAAGAGAAAAAGAACAAAATCACACCAACGGAAGCACTCCAAAGGTTTTGATAGAACCGACTTGGCTCAGCAAAAGTAGCTTCATTAACCCGAAGATAGAAGAACCAACGTTTCAGTTGTATAACTTGTTAGGGAGGTCACAAATAATCTCAAACTTTGACTTCATACTCAAATAATAAGCCCCCCAATAGTTGTTGCAACGAGAAAGAAAGGAAACTTCCTCCAGAAAATGATAGTCAACCGTAATATTACACTCGTTCGCCAAATCCAGAAACACTAACATATTGTGAACCAAAGTTGGAGCTAATTGGGAGAACGCCATCTTGCAATCGTCACAATAATCAACAAAAAAACATGGGAAAGGAAGGTGGAGGCCACAGAAAAATAATCCTTCATAAACACAAACATAGCCTGACGGAGCGTGCCATAGACGTTCGTCGGGGCCCGAAATGAGAAAATCTATAGTACCACCAAACTATTCAAGCAAGCAACGAACAGATTCTTTGGGATCAAAGTTAATGAACCAACAAGAGAATCCAACCAGGCCGTTAAACTACTGCTTTCTTTTATCTCGCGTCTAAGTACCTGTGGACGTACCTGGGAATCGACGGAAAGACAACCGGAAGGCACCAATTCCTCATTATGTTCGGCTAAGTCACAAACTAAAACTCCCGACGACGAGCCTACACTCGGAATATATGGAAACAACATCGGTCCATCAAGAATCGCACCCTCAAATTCACTACACATTGACTTCAACTTAGCATACTGACGTTTGTTATCCTCATTAAAAACCGAGGATTGATGAAACATCATATGACCAACGGCTTCGACCTCGCAATCATGAACTTTGCCAATACAACCACCAATTTCAATCCCGCGTTCAACACCATCTATTTTGGCCTCGCGTTCGACTCCATGACCCCTGACTTCGACCTTGCGTTCGTTAATCTTAACACCACGGCCATCTATTTCGGCCTCGTGTTTGTAGTCCATTACAACTCTATGACCCTCGACTTCGACCTCACGTTCGTCAATTTCAGCTCCGTAATCATCAACTTCATCCTCATGTTCGTCAACTTCAAAATCATCAAAATTTATTGAAAAGTCATCCAAACCAAAACCCTCCATGTACATATGCTCAGTGTTCGAAGTCTCGTGAGACATGGATCTAAATCCAATTCGACCAACAAGCAATACCCAAATGCTAGGAAGACGAAAGAAAGTATGTATGTAATCAAAAGGAACAAAAAACAAAAAAGAGAAGAGGAAGAAAAGTACCTTGAAAACTTGGAGACAAATGGGTGTGAAATCGATTTATATAGTCCCAACAAAACCCTAGGGCAGACGCTCGTCACGAGGAGACATGTACCCGCAAATCGGAACATGCCATGTGTCAGATTCTGCTTATCAGTTTGTCAAAATTATATTTTGACAAACTTGAGGGCTAGTTGTATGGGCCAATATCAGCACGGCCAATTAAAAGACCCGTTTGGCCATGTGGGTGTATGGTCCAATATCAGCACAGCCCATTAGAAGGCCCGTTTGGCCATGTTGGCCAATATGGGTACGGCCCATTAGAAGGCCATTAACAACACAGACCCAACTTAATAACACAAACTCAAAGACCAACTTGAGTAACATGACACCTTTTCTCCACCTGTCTAACAAACACCAACAACTGTAGCCCCTGGTTTACATACACTACAGGAAGACATGCATAGTGATACCTGTAACAAAAGATGACACATGTAGTCTATTGGCAAACTTCAAAGCACTCTTGAACCATCTATAAATAGAGAAAAGGAGTGGTGGAACAAGAGGAGGAAAAACGAAAACTAGAGGAACATATACACATGAGTTGAAGAAAAGAAGAACATACATTCTAGAGTTGAAGAATAAGAAACAAAGATCAATTGAGACAAGCTGAAACGAATGTTCTTATAATTTAAAGCTAAGATCCTAATACGAGAATACCGGACCCACGTTCAAAAATAAATTGGACACAGAAAAACAAATTTTATAAAATATCAATCTAAAAGTCTGTTGTGCTAAACTACGCATCAACAATGTAAGAGACCATCTTCCTTTTGTAGTAAGCCAAGATAGATCAAGTCTTTGATCCATACTTACTCTTATGAATATCCACCCACAAACCACCATGTCCGTCTAAAGTCTCCAGCCCATGTTTTAATACTTTTTACATAAAAAAAAAATCTATAAATTTTAATAATTCTTTTTCTAGTGTTAAAAATTTATATACCTATATTCGTTCAAACCAACAACCTAATGTAATTCCTAAATTTATTTCCTAAACTCTAAACCATCAAGTCAACAATTTAAATTCCATAATTGAAACAAACAACTTAACATTATTTCTTTATAATTACTAAATCTCAATTACATTTCTAACGCACTAATCTAATGCCAACTAATTCTATCTAACCTAATATAAACAAACACACAAATATATAAATATGAGTTTTGAATGTTACTCAATAGATTTTTTTTAAATATAATTACTCAATGGATTGTTTTAATATAATTACTCAATAAAATTTTTAACTACTAAAATTAGGACTCACATGCTTTTGTTTTTGTAAAGTAGAGTTGTGTTTATCGGCAATAGTGATTTTTCGCAAAATAAGGAAATTTTAGGTCGCTTCTTTCCTTATTTGAAGTGGACGCTAAATTTCGAGAGAAGAAAAACCTAGCTGCCATTGGTGTTGTTTTGATATAACGATCAAAATTTCATCTTTATTCTAGTACAAATCGTGTTACAGTATGTCAAATTTGATCAATATTAGCTTTTAAAGAGATGTCAAACGAGGAGAACAAACCTATCAAGTTGAAGACGGCTCCAAAGGAAAACGTGGTGAAGCGTAATAGCTACAGTATCATGGGACGTCTTCTCAATCCTGCAAATAAAAGGATGGCCAGTGTCATCAACGGTATGCCGAGAATGTGAAAAGTGTTTGACAAATGTAAATGCTACACTCTGTTTAATGAGAGGTTCCAATTCGTTTTTGACCATGAATATAATCTACAAAACGTCCTCGGAGAAAGGGTGTGGACATAAGACGATTGGTCAATAGTCTTAAAAAAATGGGTGGAAAAACAACAAGAAAAATATCTACAGATGCTCCCAATCTTGATTTGGATAAGAGACACACCGTTGGAGTGTTATGATAAAGACATTCTTCTGAGATTTGTAGATTGGAAGCATCTGTAGATATTTTTTTTGCTGTTTTTCACTCAAAAAGACTTTTTTTGTTGTCAATTCCAAATAAAAAATTTAGAAATTCCGTTTCCACAACATTTTCATCACATTTCCAAGAGCTTTTATTCCCACATAATCTGACTTGGAATGGACTTTATATGCCACATAGGGTATTACAATTTTTTCACAAAGCAGGGTTATAATGTTTTGAATGAAAAGTTTTATTGTATTTATGACCGATTAGATAGTTTTTTTTAGTAGAGCAAATCTTAATTAAATTTGGCTACTTTTTTGAGTTTTAGAAAAAAAACAATGATTATTTTTTGCTATATAATATCATCTGTATCCGACCAGAAAATAATATAATATCATCTAAAACCGCATATGAATACATTAATGAAAAGTATACTCTTCATATATATATATATATAAACATATTAAGTTTGAAGTTTGAAACTAATATGGTAAACTGAACATTCAGCTGTGTGTTATATGAAGTTAAAAAAATTTTGCCACTAAATTTTTTTTATAAGATCAAATACTGAAAGAAAAATATTGTTGTATATATGTTTTTATGCAATTAGAAAGTTTTCTTGAATAAAGCAAACCGTAAATAAATTTAGGCTATAATTTTTTTTTGGAATTTTTAAAATGTCGAAAGATATATAAATTTAGGCTATAATATTAAAGAAAATAATATTATCAGTAATCATGTATAAAATTATAAAGGTCGATGATCCAAATTCCCCCAAATATTTCAAAAAGATGTAGATATACCCAAAACTATGCCTCAATACAATTGACTCTTTGTAAAGTTTAAATTTTCCAATTCCCTTCCCCCTACGAATTAAATCGATGTTTAATTTATCCTCTAATATTGTTCCGTGTTTGAATTCGTGGTAAATACAAACAGACCGGCCGCACGTTGAACAAAACCGAACCAATACCCAGTATATTGAAATAACCTGATCAGTTTCAGAACCTAGTAATTATCGCCTCCTTCTTTTATGATTCCAATTTTGAAGAGCCCTAAAACCTGATAGTTGAATTAGAGGTAAGATTTTCAAAAATTTCTTTGTGGGTATATCATTTCTAACTTGTTAACGGAATATGTGCGCTTGTATTGTTGTTATATAGTTTTAATTTTGCATTTGTCGATTTGCAGAGGAACATGAGTAATCTATCTATTGGGAGTTCGAATGTTGTGTATAGGGGGCATGATATGGTTGGAATTCCTTCAAAATGTTGGTGTGGTTCCGTAGTTTTTTCTGTAAGACGTCAAAATCTGACAATAACCCAGGTCGACGGTACTATTGTTGTTAGCTAGCTTATGTGAACTAGGTAATGTAAGGGTGAATTGAAGTGTATCGATGTGTTAATTATTGTGTAATGACCTCAGAGTGTTTGTTGTAGCTTGGCAATAATGAACACATATTCAAGTGGACAAATGAGGCAATTTTCAATGAGATTGATAGAATGAGCAGCTCAATTGAAAGGATCGAGAAGCATTTGGTGGAGTTGAAAAGCAATGGTCTGGAGCTGCAGAAGAAAAAACTTGAATTGTCTCAATTGAAGATGGAGAGTGAAATAGCTGAGAGGATTTGATAACATTATGATGGAATCCGAATGGAAAATGAAGAAATGACTTGTTGCATCTTTGGTTTTAGGTACTATGATCATTGTTGGTATCATAAAAATATTATGACTGAGCTATGGCTTTTGACTATGGGTTGGTAATGGCTCAGTTAGGCTTTTGTTATGCTTTTGACAATGGTTTGGTAATGCTTTGTTGTGCTTTTGACAATGACAATGCTTTTGTAATGAATTTCCTATTTGGATATAGTGTGAATGCATTTCCTTTCCAAGTCAAAAGTTTATCTTGGAATCTTTCAAAATTGACCACTCAAGACCTTGAAAGCAACATGTAGAGCATGAAACATGTGATAGTGGGCAGTAAAGTAAGAACCATGTGCATTTGAATATAATAAAAACCTTAGTGTCATTGAAAGGTTAAAAATAGCATTAATAGATCCAACAACCAAGACTACAAAAGATAGAGAGTACAAAAACCATTAATAGATCCAAAACAAAAGACATTTGTCGTTGAGTATAAAACGAGTAACATATCTAATAGCCATGATTATAGTCCCAAGCTTTAAAGAAACATCTTCAAAACAGAGAGCCTAGTGTGTTTTCCTTCACTTCATCTTCAAGTGTCTTGAGTTAGGACTCCATGTGAAGACACGGTATGAAACCGACCACCGTCATGTTGGGAAGATTGACCTAGCGCCTGAGAGGATTCACCTTGAGGTTTAGAAGAAGTAGATTCCTCTTGGTGTTGAGAAAAAGAAGTTCCTCCATGTGCAGCCTACACAAGTTAAATGGTATTCAGTTCAATACGAAAAACCATACTCATATAGAAAGGTAAAGTAATATATACTTCTGCTCTTTTACCCTTGTGAAATCTAGCAATGTGAGAAGGAGCTCCACATATCCTGCAGTGAATAACCCGTTTCTGTGTCAGATCTGATTTCTTGGTTGGACTCTCAGCTTCACCTTTCTTTCTCTTCTCAATTTTGCTTTACTTTTTCCTTCGAGTATGTGCAGGTGTATCTGGTTTTGTTAGCTTACCTTCATCTGTAACATGTCAATACTTTGCTCCTCAAAGTGGTGTTATGCCGTTTGCATAGGTCTGTCTACACTGTGTTGTTTTAAACCAATGAGCTACATAATTTTCTACCTCTAGTTTGTGAGCTATGATGACAGAATACACATGTTGACATGGAATACCGGTGATGTCACGACGCTTGTAGGAGCATGTATTACTTTCTAGGTGCACTATGTATGACCAATCTCCATCCACAACCTGAAACATTGAATGTGTAGATCTATATACTCTGCAATCTGCAGGTAGGTCGTGTGTTCTTGTGAGGTAGTCTTTCAAATATGGAGTGCAAATTCCTTGATGATCTGCAGCATTCACCAACCTCCTCATGATTCTGACCCTAGCTTGGCGAGAAATGATCTAGCATTGGCACCATCGACTTTTCTTGTGTCTTTACTAATGTGTTGTAAAGGGACTCTACCGAGTTGTTCTCAATGTCTTCACAGCAACTCCCAAGCTGATAAAATGCACAAGTAGAAGTCTTTGGTTCCTCTGTGAGTACATCTTCATACACGTCTTGGTCGTATACCTGTGGATGCCTCAGATTTTGTCTATAGTCAGCATCATTGTAGCTCCATGGTAGATTCTAGATAAAACTCTTCATTTGTGTCTTTTTGCGTGTCCTTTATTCTTGATGTTTGCATATATGTGTCAAACACAATGTCTATGCTCTATATTTGGTAGCATAGAGTCCACAACATTAATAAAACCCTACAAGTGAAGACAACAAAACATGGTTAAACACAACATATACTATATGCAAGTCTCAACAAGAAAATTTAGGTAAAATCATTATGTTTTGTCGGTCTGACATGATGATATAACCATCACCATCCTCAAGCATTAAATCATTCCTTATAAGCCTCATAAACCAAGTCCAGTTCACTGTATTTTCTTTTTATACTACAGCCCAAGCTAAGGGATAGATAGCATTGTTCTCATCTCTACCTATTGCTACTAAAAGCTGGCCTTTTGTTTTTTCCTTGAGAAAACAAGCATCATCACCAATCAGAGGTCTACATGTCCATCTCCATGATGTTCAAAGTACATCAAAACAGACATAAAATCTAGAGAATATGTCAAAACCACCTCCATTCACATGAGATTCAATGACACAAATAGAGTTCGGATTTGATTCTAAAATCTCAGCTCGGTAATCCCTTAACCTCTTAAACTGCTCATCATACCGCTTATCTATTCATTTAATGCTCTATTCCTAGCTGTTTGACACTATGTCCTCGTGACTTTGATCCTCCACTTTTTCGCCTTCACTGTCAAGAATATCGTTGTGTCGGAGTGGTGGTTCATCGATGAAATTCCAAACATTTTCTTCGACATCAAAATTATATCTCTCACGCATCTCATCTTCAAGATCCTCTTTAGTTTGACCTCCTCCATGCGTAGTCACTTCAGTTTTGACCAAATCCATCATCGATCGAGTTTCTTCTCTCACGAATCTCTCCAATTTTAGTTCTCCTTTGCTGTAGTTAGGGTTACGGGAGTTAAACAATATGGTTTAAGAGGCGATTCATTTAACCAAGTTGGTTTAGCACTAATTGGACATGTAATCGGGTTGTTTATTGCAATTATGGTTTATTTCCGGGTTAAACATAATTGCGGTTTACCGTAATGCTTAGACCAACTCTAATTGGGATTGGAAGAAAAATTGAACGTCGATTTAATTCGGGGGGAATTGGAAAATTTAAACTTTATACTCAGTCAATTGTATTGAGACATAATTCTAAGTACATCTACATCTTTTTGAAACATTCGGTGGAACCTTATAATAAAATTTAAAAGAAATTGCTAGAAGGAAGAGAAATAAAGTGAACAGAAGAAAATATTTCCATTCATGCATCAGAAATCAAAGAATACAATTGGTTTACTAAACCGGTTAAAACCAATCGAGAATTAGATTATATACTTAACCAATCAGAGATGTATTAACACTGTAATAGCCAGGGATGACAAGAAAATCGAGTTTCAGGCCATCTAAATCATTAAATTGTGAAATCAAGACCATTCTTTTGTATAAAAACACTTATAAAATATTGCAGTATGACCTTGTTCTTTTGTCCATCCATATGGTCCACCTGGATGAGGATGAAAATCGTTGTTTTTTTAGACACTTAAATGTGCCTCATCCGGATGGAGCATTTAAATGGTTTTAAAAATTTTAGATGAGTTTGAATGATGCATCCGGATGAAGATGTACTTGTAGAGAATTTAAAAAGACTAAAATACCCTTCATTATTTTTAAAAATTATCTCTTTTATTTCATTATTTACGTGGAATACATATTTTTTCTTCTTATTTTTACTCTCTCTCTCCTCTTTTTTACTCTTTCTCCTCTTTTTTACTCTCTCTCCTCTTTTTACTTTCACTCCTCTTTTTTACTCTCTCTCCTCTTTTTACTTTCACTCCTCTTTTTTACTCTCTCTCCTCTTTTCTACTTTCTCTCTCCTCTTTTTTACTTTCTCTCTCCTCTTTTTTACTTTCTCTCTCCTCTTTTTACTCTCTCTCTCCTCCTTTTTACTCTCTCACTCCTCTTTTTTACTCTCTCACCTCTTTTTTACTTTCTCTCTCCTCTTTATACTTTCTCTCTCCTCTTTTTACTCTCTCTCCTCTTTTTACTCTCTCTCTCCTCCTTTTTACTCTCTCTCCCTTTTTTTACTCTCTCTCCTCTTTTTACTCTCTCACCTCTTTTTTACTCTCTCTCTTTTTTACTTTCTCTCTCCTCATTTTACTCTCTCTTTTATTTTTTACTCTTTCTCCTCTTTTTTACTCTCTCTCCTCTTTTTACTCTTTTTCCTCTTTTTTACTCTCTCTCTTTTCTACTTTCTCTCTCCTCTTTTTTACTCTCTATCTCTTCTTTTCTACTTTCTCTCTCCTTATTTTACTCTCTGTCCTCTTTTTACTCTCTCCTCATTTTACTATCTCTCCTCATTTTACTCTCTCTCTTCACTTTACTCTCTCTCCTCTTATTTGTCTCTTTCCTCTTTAGTTACATTTTTTTAACATAAAACATATCTTTTTTAGTCATTTGGTTACAAACTAAATCTAACTGATTTATACAAATGCACAAAGAAACATAACTTCATTCAAACGCATCATCCTTATGATATTTTCGGATGAAGAAAAGAACATCATCTAGATGGATCATCTAAACGCATCATCCAAACGAATCATTCAGATGAAGATTCCAGATGAGGAAAAGAACAGGACATATGTCATCACTGTGACTGGATCACGAGATAACAGATATCACAGAAAGAAACAATGAAGAAATCATAAAACCAGCTTGGATGGAGGTAAGTATCGAGGTTGTGTGTAGATTGGAGTAGAACTGTCATAAAAGCTAAGATGATGAAGATTGGTCGTCTTTCTACCTTTAAAAACCACAATTTATATTGCGAAAAGAGATCAATGAAAATGGAATACTATTTGCAACAACCAATTCAACAAAGAATTACGTTTTTATTCAGAACTTCTTTTCTACAAAAGACAATTCTAATGATCAAATACTTAACAAAACTATCGACCTAAAAACAACTTCTAACAACCGATAAACTAGATCAAAACAATCAACAAGACTATTCTAAACTTCTACGCCTAAGTTCCTAAAAGACTTGGTTTACAATTGAGATCCCTTTTACACTAGAAGGGCTCATTAGTTAGTCTCCTGATTTTTCGGAACCTAACTAAATCTTCTTCATATCTTCCTTGATAAGATCTTCTTGATAAGCCTTATCATACATTTGAATTCCGTATTTCATAAACTTCTTCAAACCATGTGCTTCTCTCTTGTTTTCAACAGACCCGAATCACGTGACATCCAACCTCTTCAATCTCCCCCTTTTTGACTTGATGTGATCGCTAAGCTCAAACTTGTCACTCTTAAACACTTGACAGAACTTGTTGTTTCTAACAACAGTTTAATAATTAGGCATGAAACAGAGAAAAACATTTAGATCAGATAAACCATAAATCCCGGTTCCAATTACAACTAACAAGTTTGTAATATGTGTTTTAGCAATCGAAACACAAAAGAAAATGCCACAGGTTGGCAAAAAAAAAGAGCTAGACAATTGCTCTCCCCCTAAAGCATTGCTCCCCCTCAATCAGACAAATCATCACAATCCTGATCCATCTCCTGAATCTTTACTCCCCCTGTTTAATATCACACAAGTCAAAAAAAAAATCCATTATCAAGGAACAAGTTAAGATATCTAACCTTTCGATGCATTCTTGCACATATGTGTGATTTCCTCAGATATCACCAGAATGGTTTCCAACAGCTCCTTGATTGTATAAGATTCCTCTGTCAGCGGTGCCTTTGCTTCCCCTTTCTGCTTCTTGACTTTCGACGTTCCCCTTGGTATTGAAGTAGTAGCAACTGGTACCTCATGTTGACTTACAAGCAGACAAGTGAGAAGCGATGGGTATGGCATGTATAGCTTGGACTTGGAGTCTTTTGTCGATGTAGCAACCTTCTTGATCTGGCTAAAGATGACCTTTTTAAGATTGAATGGAGTTCTGGTCCCTATCTTATATGCAAGCTGCAGTCTCAAGACACTAACATAACCTTCATTTGATATTAGAAGCCAATTGGTACAACAGAACGCATAAAGCTGAGAGAAGAGTTTCTCCAGGTGAGCTTTCTTCACTTTGTTCAGATTCTTGATCACACCTCCGGTGACTGTTTATGCTATATCTTCAGATAGATCTCCTTCAATCTTCTGTGGGTTTGATCGATCAACCACATCTGGAGAACCCAATACCTCATTGATCTTTTCAGCAGAAATTTCATATTCATATCCTCTTAGAAAAACTGACCAAGACTCTCTTTCTTGCTCATGATACGGCATGTTTGCCCATAGCTCAAACAAGACATCAGTGGAGTACTACAATGTCTAAAAACTCAAATAGTCCTACATCCTTGAGTAATTGAACTAATTCCGATTCCTGATCATCTAATGTATAAGCATGCTAAACTATGAATCTTTCACTTGAAGAGGAATAGAGCTTGTACCTTCGGTAAGCATCTAAAGAACTGAAGATTTTCTGATCAAACTCTGGGACTGTCGACTGAGTTGACGTCTCTGCTTTGCTGGTGCGGCGAGGGTGCGGTTCACTAAACTAACAGCATTATTCAATCAACGCTTGCGACTAGTTTGCAAATCCATACTCTTTGAAACCGATGCTTTTGAGACTGAAATCATCTCAACCTCTTCCTCAACTCTGGACGTTGCATTCACCTGGATTTCTGGTGTTGGGAAGGTAAAATCTGGAACTTGAGAGGCATTGTCTTGTCTTTATTTTGCTTCGATCTCCTCGAGTTCTTCTTCTATATCGCGAATCAGAGAATCTGCACCTTGGATTGAAGATGGTGAACGAACAGTTAGCTTTGGAGACTCTTTGGTTCTTTCAACCTCTTTCCCGACAGTTGCATGTGATGATTCATCACATTGAATCGGCGACAAAGAACAAATCAGCGACAAAGAACTCTCCCTGAGCCCACAATCCGTTGGATTCTCCTTTGAATCAATTTCCATCGGCTGCTTCAACGAATCTTGACCCATTTCTTTATGAGTCACGCTTGATGGAAGTCGCAAACCCCTGGGTCGATATAGTACAGTTGCTCGTTCCTGATTTGTCTCATATTGTATGATATCTTTCAATGCCAGTCCAAGCGTCATTATCTCTTGACTCCCTTCCATTGATGACCTTTGATGTCGGTTCAGAAACCCTAGCTCCGGCAACTGAAAGAGAGAGAATTCTTGTCTTTTTTCTTTTCTTTGTGATTGTGCGCTTTCCACTTACTTGAATCGTTCCTTTTATCCCTGAATAAGTGCTTCTCAATTAAATGGGCTTGAGTTCCAGACAAACAAGGCCATTTTTCTCTAATTCTTTCGAATTGAAAGGTTAGTGCACACAAGAATTAGAGTAAATATCAGCTACTTGACCCATATCAAACACTCGAAAAATATTTGTTCAAGATAATAATCGACTTAAGGGACCCAAGTTAACCTTAATCATATGAGCACAGAGACTTATGTTCATCTTAAATTCAAGTTAATCCAGATTCACATTCTTTCAAACACATTTATCACATTTCTGAATTAAAGCTTACCTCTGCATGAACAGACTTTTCCTCAAGAGACCCAAGTTCTGAAATTGGCCAGCAAGACTCCTTACTGTGTGAGACGTACGATCAAGATTAAGATGTAATGGCTAGACTTTCACACCATCATGCCTTTATCACTCTTGTTTAGCAATATCTTGAAAGACCAAACTGATCAGGCAGCTAGAATTTTCTTTGGAGAGTCTCTTCTTTCCTTTTTTTATATTAAAAACACATAAGTCATTGCATTTTGATGCATAGAAAACATGAGTATCACTTGACTTCTCAACTCAATGTTTTCACGAAACTCACTGGTCTTTGACACAGTGTTGTATCAGGGCATCACTTGACTTCTCAACGTACTGATACAATAGCTCTTTGACCTCCCTCTCCTAACATTTAAAAGCTCAATGTACTGCCATCCAATGTGACGGCATGATGGGCAGCTATTTTCCTTTAGCTCGATCAATCTTGATATCTGTCTGTTTTTTTTCAGGTGTCTGCCTTCTTATTTCAGAATCAAGTCATTGCACGAAATCTGCTCTACAGACACCTTTCCCATTATAATTAGCATTCACAAACTCCAATCGTAATTCTTAATTGAATAAAACAATTGAAAGATAGAGGTTTTGTAAATAGATCAGCTAATTGATACTCAGTGCTCACATGATCAAGTTTAACCAGTTTCTCCTCAACAAGTTCTCGAATAAAGTGATGGCGAGTGTCTATGTGCTTAGTTCGAGAGTGTTGAACTGGATTTTTAGCAATACAAATAGTGCTTTGATTATCACAGTACACAAGCAAGGTTTCAGTAGACATACCATAATAAACGGCCATTTGTTTCATCCACAGGAGCTGAGTACAGCAACTTCCCATTGCAATATACTCTGCTTCTGCAGTGGACAAGGATACATAGTTTTGTTTTTTACTAAACCAGGCAATCAAGTTGTTTCCCATAAAGAAACACCATATGCTAGTGCTCTTTCGATCATCTACACTTCCGGCCCCAGCATCACATTATCGTGTAAGGCTCGTAGTAGTATCTTTAGTGAAAAAATTTCCAAATTTGTAAATCCCATTCACATACTTGAGTATTTCTTTGGCTGTAGTAAGATGACTTTCTTTTGGTTTGGCCTGATATCTTGCACAAAGACCAACAGACAGACTCAAGTTTGGTCGACTCGCTGTAAGATACAACAAGCCTCCAATTAAACTTTTGTATGCAATCGCATCAATTGATTTTCCCAATTCATCTCGTGACATCTTTTCGTTTGACCCCATGGGAGTTTTGGCGACTTTGCTAATTTCCATTCCAAACTTCTTAGTCAGATTTTTGGCATATGTGCTTTGATTCACAAAAATACCTTCTCATGTCTGTCTAACTTGAAGACCCAAAAAATAGGTAAGCTCCCCATTCATACTCATTTCAAACTCTCGAGTCATCACTTCAACAAATTTATCAACCATCGATTGTTGAGTCGAACCAAAAACAATATCATCGACATAGATCTGTATGACTATGAAGCCTTCCTCATTTTTTAGTGTAAATAAGGTTTTGTCAACACTGACTCTCACATACTGATTATCAACCAGAAATGTAGCCAACCGATCATACCATACTCGAGGAGCTTGTTTAAGACCATACAAGGCTTTGTTTAGCCTGTATACTGATAACAAGGTTTTTCGGTCTAAGCTATCAAATCATTATAGGGTAGTGGAAAGTAGAGTGGATGTCGAACCAATACTCAGAGAATGCATGCAAACAACTCATCTAATACCTAGTTCTAGTCCAGACAACCTAACATTCTGTCACAAAGTTAGGCCAATATTTAGGTGAGCTCTTAAACTAGCTAATAGGACAAACTACACTAGATGACAAAATAAAAACAGAGCAAGAACATTCAAAACAGAGAAATGATCATAAAACAGAGCAAGAAATAGCAAATGCAAAGGACTATGAAATTGAACATGAATCTAAAGGATAGGGAATGGGTGATCAGCGGGTAACTCGCCGATCTAACACCGCCAAGCTATATAAAGCGAACTCTAAACCGGGATAAGCTAGATCAGCCCA
>OVBA01003188.1:0-29404 GCA_900406435.1 Lepidium aucheri | reverse complement strand
ATTTTAAGTAATAGGGTTGAATGGAAACTTAACAAAAAAAATTATGTTGGAAACCTAAAACATCATATATTTTTATACAGAAAAATAAAACTAAAACATCATTTATTTTGAGATGGAAAAAATAACTCTTTACAAGTTATGTGAGATACAACCTACAAATTTTCTCGAAGACATGATTGGCTAAAAAGTTCTCTTTTGTGAGCTTAGAACTCTATTTTTCTATTAGAGTCTTTAGTCTAACAGAAAGTAGAGCTTTACGGTGGTTTTATTGGTTCCGTAATATCATTTGCGGCGGAGTTTAAACTAAAAAGTGGATCTAGTCTTCTCAGGCGAAGATAGTAAAGATGTCAAAAGCTATGGACCAAAAATTGATGGCTCTCATTTGGAGGAAGAAGAAGAGCCTTTCACCATTCCGAATCTACTAGAATACTACTCAAGTGAAAGGAATCACTTAAGTATTGTTGGTCGTATTCTAAACCCCGAAACGCAAAGAATGTCAAGTCTGATTTTAGATATGCCTAGGAAATGGCAAAAGCAAGGCAAGGTACGTGGGTTTGCATTGTCTAAGGAACAATTTCAGTTCATTTTCAAGAATGAACACGATTTTGTGGAGATATTGGAGAAAAGAGTTCAGTCATACAATGAATGGACCTTAGTTACTAATAGATGGTTAGAAAAGCCCCGAGAGGATTATTTGCAGTTCATCTCTGTGTGGGTGTAAATTAGAAACCTTCCTATGAATTACTATGTTATGCCTACAATCACATTGCTCGGTGAACTTCTTGAGCAAGTGATCGAGGTTCCGTATGATCCTACCAAAGTTCAATCTCGGGAGTATGTAAGAGTGAAGGTCAGATTAGATGTTGCAAAACCTCTTAAAAATCAAAAATGGTAAATTTTCCAAATGGAGAAAAAGTTGAAGTTTGCTTCCACTATGAGAAGATTAAAAAACGATGTTTTCAGTGCTAGAGTTTGATCCATGAAAAATCTTTCTGTCCCATTCTAATAACTCAAAGGAAAGAGAATGCTCGTCTGAAGCCTTCTGATCCCCTTTATGGTGTGATTTCTGAGGACCAAGTGGGTATCAACAAGGTCACTGGAAAATTTAAAATAGCTCATGAGATTATGGAGGAAATGAGGCAATATTTACGTGCTGCTACTAATGCTGACAGAGAAGTAAGAATTGCCAGAGTTAAGACTACAGTTGCAGAGGCTGAAAAAGACCCGATTACAAGAAAGATTGCTCTGAGTCTTGAGGCCCCCCCTGTGATTTTGTCGGACCTGGACAAAGGTGAAGGTTTAGTTTTTGACTACCAAGCTCATGAAGAGAACTTCCTGAGAGATTCGAAACAGAAACCTGGCAACAAGCTGCTTGTTGATGCTAGCGGATAAAGAATTCTATCTCCTAGCACATAAATCATTTAGCATCGGTGCAAAAGAGGTAAAAACCTTCTCCTTTAAAGCTGGAGGAAAAGACAAAAGATATCACGACACTCAGCTTGCCAAGGGTGAAGCGGGCTCAGGTTCTAAATGGATTACATAGAGAAAAAGAACTCCAACTAATAAGAAGTACAAACCAAAGCCTCCAGGTGTGAAGCGTCTTTACCTACCATCAACTGCAAATGATGTTGATCTGAGTCCGGTTGTGAAAAGGAAAGGAAGTAAGACTCTACAAAAACAAGAAGCTCCTCAAAGAAAGCAAAACCTGAGGCAGTCCTGAGTGAGGGACAGCCGGATCAAGTATGAGCATCTTGTATTGGAATTGTCAAGGTTTGGAACGGTCCCAAGATTTGACAATTCAGCGACTGAAGGAAATTCGTCGATAGTACTTTCTGAGAGTCTTATATTTAATGGAAACTAAGCATAATAGCAATGTTTTAAGAGATTTGCAAGTTTGGTTGGGCTATGATAGGAGTTATATGGTAGATCCTATTGGGTATAGCGGCGGTTTAGCCCTCTTTTGGAAAAAATCTGTCTCTTTGGATTTTGGTTTTGTGGATAAAAATATTGTAGACTGCAATGTTATATATGGTAATGAATTATTTTATTTAACGTGTGTATATGGAGCTCCAATCAGTTCAAATAGGCCAAAGGGTGGGAAAATTATCTCGAATTTTATTAAATTGGATGGATATATGGTGTGTTTTAGGGGATTTCAATGATCTCTTACACCCCAGAGAAAAAGTCGTTGGTCCAATGAGAAAACATTTCCCGTGCCAGGCTTTCTATGAGGCAATAAATGCGTGTCAATTATCAGAACTGAATGCAACAGGTAATACGCTTTCATGGGGAAGTATCAGAAATGGTCATTGGGTTCAATGCAAGCTAGATAGAGTTTTCGGAAACAAAGCTTGGCACTTGGCGTACCCTAACTCCAATCAAGCTTTTCTTTTCAAGAGTGGAAGTGATCATAGATCGGTGCTAATGAAACTGGTCTCTTCTCAACAGGAGTACAGATGGGTATTTAGATTCAATAAGTGTCTCCTCTATAAACCACAGGTCACAGAGGCTATTGATAAAGCATGGAGAAACTCCAATCCTCTGCAAAGCAGGTCGGTTTCAAACAAAATACGAAGTTGCATGCAGGAACTAAGCAAGTGGAAGAAACATAATCAGTTCAATTCCAAGGAAAAAATTACCTTATGTCAGATTGCTTTAGAAAGAGAGCAATCTAGTAATAACCCTGCAACGGATAAAATCAGGAAACCAAAGCTAGACTTGGCATATGCTTACAAAGAGGAAGAACTTTTCTAGAACCAAAAAAGCAGAGTTAAATGGCTAAAAGAAGGAGATAGGAACACGAGGTTTTTTCATGCCTCAGTGGCAGCAAATAGATCTAGAAAACCATTGAAAACCTGCTTGATGAAAATGGTTTTAAACAGTACTCTTAAGCATCAAAGGGTGAGGTAGCGGTTCAGTTTTTCTCAAAGTTATTAACCTCCTCTAGACCTCTACCAGCTGATCATTTATTTTCAGATTGCATACCTAAAGTGATAGAACAAATGAATAGAAGTTTAATCAAGCATATAACCAGAAAGGAAATAAGAGAAGCAGTTTTTTCTATCTGTCCAACGAGTGTACCTAGACCTTACGGGATGACAGGTCTTTTTTATCAACGTTATTGGAACGTTTTAGGGGATCAGGTCACTACAGAGATTTAGCGTTTTTTTACAACATGTATTTTCCCAAGATAGTGGAATTTCACTCACCTGTGTTTGCTGCCAAAAAAGGACAACTCAAACCTCATGTCAGATCTTAGACCCATTAGCCTTTGCTCAGTGATGAATAAAATTATTGCAAAGGTAATGATGTCACAAAGTTTTAACCCTATGAATCTACTTCAAGTGCACAACAATATAGTGGTAGTACTTAGAGATATAATCCATGAAAAACCAAGTTTGCACTTTCAATCACTCAATTCTAATTCAAGATATCCCAATAGAATATTTGGAATGAAAACTAACAACTTAACGGTTTGCAAATATAGTAAAAAACATCAGGCATCAGGTATTAATCAGGAGATAAGAATCAATCAAAGAAAATATTCACAAAAAATAGGCACCATCCTCGACTTGAACATAAAGGTTTGATAAATTCATTATCATGGTATTTGTCACTCTATCTAACAACCTAGAGATCCTAACTATTGTTGGTTCCAGATTCTAGATAAGCCTTAACAAACAGGTTTAATTATCCACAATTAATCCTAACAATCAACTATCGTTGGTTAGATTCAATTGCTCATCAATGCTAGTTCAGGAATTCTACAAGCTTTTGGAATGTAAAATAACCTAAGATTATAGATTAGGTGATCATGCTAATCTAAGCATTACACATAAGCATAGATGAAGAATTCTATGGATCGAATACTATTAAATCCCCAATCATTGATTCATAAATCCCTAGAAACCCTAAACCTAATTAGGTAACTACTCAGACATGATTAAACAAGAAATTGAAGGCATGGTGAAGAAGAACACGAAAATCAATTATATTAAATAAAAGGGTTTAGAAATCTTCTCAAAAGTATGATGGAATTCTTCTCCCTACTTACAAAATATTCTCTGAGTCGAGTAATAACTCTGTGTCTATTTCTAAGACTCAAAAACAACGATTTATGTGATTCTAAAAATGCAAGTCCAAAACAGGAAAATTAGGTCTTTTTCTTCACAGGTTTGAGAATCTATCAATCAAGAAGTTGATCGATCGATCTGTGTTGATTGCTCGATCTCTCTAAGTCTTGTTCAATCATCGAGTCGCGTGCAGCTCTCTATGGGTTGGTGATCAATTGATCCTTGGAGCGTAGGTCGATCGATGGGTCGAGCGCAGCTCTCAATGGGGTAGCGATCGATCAATCAAGGGGTTGATCGCTCAATCTCCAATCTACTGTCAAAAACTCCAGAAACTGGTCTGATTCATTCTAAGCCATGTTTTGCGTGTATAATCCAAAATAAACCTATTTTCTACCTGAAAAGACTCTGAAATACTAATAATCAATCTGAAAACATGCGAATTAGTGACCTCAAAACCGATAAAAATGAGGTATATCAATTCCCCCAAACTTAGCTTCTTGCTTGTCCTCAAGCAAAGAAAGAAAAGACTAACAGAAAGATTCCACTCAAAAGAACTGATTCGTCATAAGAACATTGCATATCAATTCTATAGTAAACCACACAATACTTACCTATCAGAATCGAGACCACCTTGTACTTCCCCCAGACTTTGACAACTACCTAAGCTGAACTCCACAATCCAAGCAAGTAGTCTGAATTCACCATATCGACTTCCTAAAGCTTCTAAGTGATGTCTCACCAATGGAACATCGATCAGAGGATACATGAGTTTCTCTTTCAATCTCAAGACTACCTTTGATATGATTCTCTTCCTCTCATTTCACCACATTGCAGCTAATTTTTCCCTACTTTTCTAGGATATCATTTTATTTTTTATCGGCTGCTTTCTTTTGTAACTCAAAAAATGTAACAAGAGTAGCTTCATCGGAGTTCCCCTCGGTAAGCTAAATGTTCAAGAAATCGGCACCATCATTGATGTGAATCTCAGGCTACCATCATTACATAAACACAAGCAGCGTCATTGGAGAACTTTTACCCTTGGCTTACCACATGCACAACTTTGTCAACTAGTTACTTCAGATTAAGCGCAACATACCACAAAATGATTAAGAGAGGAGAAACCATACTCACATAGGAAATCTGTCATTGCACTGAGATGAGAACTCGATTCTAAGTATACCAGCTCCATAGGCTAGAAAATTAAGTCAGGTTAGAGGTGAAGCCGACATGAGATCCCTTGAAAACCAACATGGATATGGGTGGTATTGAGATAGTGTCAAGCCTCTGTGTTTTCCAATAGTCAATTGATCCCTGACAAACATACATTGATGGTACTTAGTTCATGGCATGCAACATTCTCAAAAATCATAGTTCTAAGCAATAGGTTTTAAACTCAAAAAGACAGCAAGTAAACAGAGAATGTATGAAATAATGAAGCTAAAAAAAAGAAAAGAGAAAAAGCGTTAGTCACAGCAAGTGTTCTCCGCCAGACTTACTTCACACCTCCTGGTGTGTAAATAAGTCTAAAGAAAGCACGACTTACGCATAAAAATAAAAATAAACATAAAATAAATCAAGTTCATAACAAAAATAAAAGATATAGGTGAGAAGTATCATAGAGCCACTAGGGACTCTAACTCTCTCGGTCGCCAGGTACTCGTCTGCGGCATGGTAGGCGGCGGTCCAATGGCTGATCATCTTCATCATCTGATCCCTCATCAGACTGACGTCTAACAACATCAGGTCTCCATGCCTCAGCTCGCCTACTGCTCTTAGGTCTGTCCTCTGCATATGCTCATACAGAAGGCAACATGGATCTTCCTTAATGCATCCCAAAGGCGTCTCCTCATCGAGTGCTTCCTCTTCTTGTTCTCATATTGCCAACGCATGTACTCTCTGTCTATAAAGTCATCAGAGAACTGAGGTACATCTACTCTAAAATCAGGTTCTCGATAGTCTGAGCAACGTTGGGCTGTGGCGGTGGTGGCGTGGAAGTGGCAAAAGGTCGATGCTGAGTAGTCCATCACTGAACATGTGGTGGTTCACGCTCGATCTCAGTGACCTCTGAAGCGACGCTCTGTCAGCAGCTTGGTGAAGACAAATCCCTAGTTGATGTTGATAGGCGAGTACTGAGGAGCTGCACTGTCACCATACAGATTAGGAACAATCGGGGCGATGGCACAATGCAAGAGCTCAAGCTCGGGCTTTGTGATAGTTGGGTTGATCTCCTTGCATAGAATAGTCGAACCCAGTAGCTTAGCTACAATCCAAACCACAGGGTGTCGGATGTGTGTGAGCTTAGATCCTCTGCCCTGAAAACCTCCCTCAGCTAATATATGCCAGAGGGCATCATTGAGTGCATTATCACTAGAACGTAACCTGTCATTTGCATCCTCCCTAAACCCATAAAGCCTGCACAACTCTGAAACCGTAATGTGGTACACTGCCCCCATGTACTGATTTGTGAGATATGAGGCCGATAGCAGAGCATGTGGGTCGGCGGCTAAGTGAAGATCGCAAGTGGCCAGAAACTATCTCACTAGCTCTGGATACAACGGGTAGGGAGTACATCCGAAGGTACCTAAATCCAATCTCTCAATCATCCCTGCGATATCATCTAGGACACCCAGCTTGTCCATCATGATTGGACAAAGGAATTTAGTCGGTTCAAGCTCGTTCAGAAATAGCTGGTCATAAAAGATCCCATGGAATGGTTTCCAACCATCCTCAGCCTTACGCCTCTTGTAGGCGTTGTCCTGCTTCAGCATAACCGAACTTGTCCTGTTTCTCAGATTCCTCTCAAACGACTCACTGTCAGGCCTTCGCCATGGAGGAAGTGCCCTCATCGAAGCCTCAGTCTTACCAGCAGCTTATCCAGAACCCTACCTCCTGACTTCCTTTGATGGTACCTTAGGTTGCTTGGTTCTAGCCATGATCTGCACACAACCACAACAAAGAAAAATTGAAAGTTCAATTTCTCTTTCAAGGGTTTGAGAATTTTCGAAACTATGAAGAACTTAGGAGGGGATACCGTGAAGCAATGTTTAAACCAATCAGTAGCAGAAATAATCATCCAGTAATGCATCTATTGATTCCACAATATTCAATTCTTAACCTAAGTTCGCAAATTCCTAAAATTCCCCTTTAACCTAGCACATCGGTTTCTAAACAAAAATCAATCCAACTCTGGGCTAGTGTGTTTTGAAATCACCATATAACAATGACAAGATATTGAATTTAAACATTGAAGCATCAAATAATCAAAACCCCAAAATTTCCCAAAATCTTCAAGAATTTCGGACTGAAAATCATCAATTTGGAAGCCATACCTTTGACAATTGAGAAAGCTAAAAGGATCATCAGATGGAGGAGGAAAATCCTAGTGGATTAGGCTTTTGAATCAAAGAAAATGGTTGAGAATCGAATAAATTACAAGCTCTTGATGATTTTCGGGCAAAAAATCGCAAGAGAAAAAAGAAAGTGAAATCCCACATAATCCTTGTTTTCTCGGTTAGAAATTACTTACCTGCTCCGACGATCGATCGATCTAGGTGTCGATCGAAGGATCGATGATTTTTTGGAATTTTCGTGTCCACTTGATCGATCTATCACACGTGGTGAGGTCGACCGCTGAATTGAGCGTATGATGGTTGGTTCCCTGGATCGATCGATCAACTATATGCAGGTTGATCACCTAATCGACCGCATGGCCCCATGCATTTTTGATTGATCGAATGGACCTTTGCGGGTCGATCATCAAATCGAGCATGTCCCGCTTATCTTATGGATCGATCGATCCATTTTTCTTGGGTCGATCATTCAATCGAGCGTATGGTCCTTTGTGCCCTGAGATTAATCGATCCTTGAGGTAATCGATAGATCTAGTCCCTTATATGAAATTCTCACTTGAAACAAATTCAAACCAAAACGAAAAATAAATCAAAAACAGAAAAACTATGAAAAGAAAAACTACCTAATAGTGGGTTGCCTCTCACTCAGCGCTTGTTTAAAGTCATTAGCTTGACTTTCGTGCTACTCAGATAGCGGATTGATTCTTGGAAGGAATGTTCTTAATCCCTTCTTTACCGGTGATGAACTCTTTGAGCTGTTTATCCTTCCTGTGGAATTCAGCTCCTGTAGTGTTCAGCAACACTACAATTCCATTAGGGTGAATCTCTTTCACAGTGTATGGTCTTAAAGATTCAAGCCCAACTTGTCCTGCAGAAACCTTAAGATACAAGTTGTGCATAATGAACTTATCATATGTATCAGACTTAGCATCAGGGATACATGTGTCTTCTTGCTCAACCAAATCCTCTGCTAGCTCACTACAAACACTTATTCCTCATCTGACTCATACTCTGGTTCACAAATATTCAAACTTGTCGAAACCACTCCTTCTAACTCAAAGCCAGTTTTCTTCTCAGTAGAAACGCTGATAATACCACATAAATCACTAGGTGCAGCTCTAATTGGGTATGACACTCCCTTGTCAATCTTTTCCAGCACAGCCCTCTTGTTAAGGAAATCGATTTTTGCTCCTACTGTGTTAAGGAAGGGTATTCCCAACAATATTGATACTGCTCCACCTCTAGCCATCTCAACCACAGTAAAGTCGGTTGGTACTCTGAAATTTCTCACAAGAACAGTGAAATCGATTAGCCTTCCTCTAGGGCTCTTAGAAGTCGCATCTCCAAAAGAGATAGACGAGTTGTGCTCCTTCATAAGCTCGATCCTTAGCTTCTTCATTGCCTCTTGGGAGATGACATTCACACTAGCACCTAAATCACAAAGGACATCACTGAAAATCAGTTTCCCTAAAATGCAAGGGATGGTGAACTCTCCTAGATCCTCTAGCTTAGTCAGCTCTTTTGGATACGAAATCAGAGGTCTGTACTTCTCTGCCTTACTCGATGCACCATCATCAACATCAGACTTTACCACATTGCATGATTCCTTTGGATTCTTCTCAACTTTTCCAGGTAGAGCTCCCTGAGGTCTCCTTATAGCTTCAGCAGTCTGAGCTACTTGAGTGTCCAACTTCTTCAGATACACAGAAACTGACTCAAACTTCTTGTTTAGATCATTGTACATGCTGCCTACCTTGGTGTTGAGCTCACACGTAGTCTTCTGCTGCTCGGTTGTAAGCTGCTGGATCAAAGCCTTGATCTCATCATTCGAAGTACCTGAAGAGCTCGCTGGAGCTTGCTGTGGTGGTACTTGCTGCTGCCATGGCTTGACTATTTTCTCATAGTTGCTTCCTCATGAGTTCTGGTTGAAAGGCTTCTGATTGTTCCATCTCTGACCAGAACCTTGCACAAACGGCTTCCCTTGGAAAAGCGATCCCTAAGGCATAATTGGAGCTTGAAACACAACATTCTGGGGGTTCTCTAAATTAATGCTCCTGTAAGAGAGGTAGTTAGGATTCTGACCCCTGTTCTGCCAGTTTCACATACACGAATCCCCTCTGCTCATCCGACATCTAGGAATCATCATGAATCTGCGCCACTTCCATACTGTCATCCAGCTGATGCACACCTCTTTGACCACCTTGATTTGACTTTATAAGCATATCAAGTTTTACTGTAATCTCATTGATCCTCTGAATCTCTACACTGCTGACCTTCCTCCCATGGTCATACTGTGGACAATAATTCCCTGAACTTGCAGCCTAGTTGTCAATGAGGGTAAAAGCTTCATCCCTCGTGTTAGTCATGAAGTCTCCATTACTTGCTGCATTCAAAGAGTTCTTGTACTCCCAATCGATACCACCATAGAAGATGTTCAACAACTGCTCATCCGAATACCCATGATGTGGATAGTCACGTTGGTATTCCTTGAATAGCTCCCAAGCTTCATTCAAAGACTCACCAGAATGTTGCTGAAACATTGAAATCTTACTCCTCAAAGTTGTAGTCTTTGACTTGGTGTAGAATTGATCCAAGAAGGCAGCCCTAACTTCTTCCCACGTGGTGAGTAAACTTGGAGGCAAAGATCGCAACCATCTAGAAGCTTTATCAGAAAGTGAATGGTGAAACAGCTTACACTTCACATAGTCGTCTGGGACTACATTTGAACTTGTAGTGCTGCACATATCCTCAAATTTCTCAATATGATCCATCAGATTCTCTCTCGGGAGACCATTGAAGACATACTGTTTCACTAATCCAATCAACTTAGGCTTGATCTCATATTCTTTCCTCTGGATAGGTGGAGGTCAAATATCATATCTATTCTGGTAGTAAGTGTGAGGTGTATCAATATCACCTATAGCTCAGCGTTGAGGTTGTTTCTTATGCCTCCTAAGCATAGCTAAATCTCTCTGTAACTATCCACAGTTAATCCTAACAATCAACTATCATTGGTTAGATTCAATTGCTCATCAATGCCAGTTCAAAAATTCTACAAGCTTTTGGAATGTAAAACAACATAAGATCATAGATTAGGTGATCAAGCTAATCTAAGCATTACACACAAGCATAGATGGAGAATTCTATGGATCGAATCCTATTCAATCCCCTATCATTGATTCCTAGATCCCTAGAAACTCTAAACCTGATTAGGTAACTATTTAGACATGATTAAACTAGAAATTGAAGGCATGATGAAGAAGAACATGAAAATCGATTATATTAAATAAAAGGGTTTAGAAATCTTCTCAAAAGTATGATGGAATTCTTCTCCCTGCTTACAAAATACTCTCTGAGGCGAAAAATAACTCTTGTGTCTATTTCTGAAATTCAAAAACAACAATTTATATGATTCTAAACACGTAGGTGCAAAACATGAAAAGTAGGTCTTTTTCTTCGCAGGTTCGAGGATCGATCGATCAAGAAGTTGCTCGATCGATCTGCATTGATTGCTCGATCTCTCAAAGTTTTGTTCGATCATCGAATCACGCATAGCTCTCTATGGGTTGGTGATCAATCGATCCTTGGAGTGTAAGTCGATCGATGGGTCGAGCGCAGCTCTCAATGGGGTGGCGATCGATCGATCAAGGGGTTGATCTCTCGATATCTAATCTACTGCTGAAAACTCCATAAACTGGTCCGATTCATCCTAAGCCATGCTCTGCGTGTATAATCCGAAATAAACATGTTTTCTACCTGAAAAGACTCTAAAATACAGACAATCAAACTGAAAACATGTAAATTAGTGAGCTCAAAATCGATAAAAATGAGGTATATCAGGTAATGGTGAGGAGATTAAAAGCGTGGCTGCCTGAGATCGTTTCTCCTATACAGTCTGCTTTGGTAGCAGAAAGACAGATCACAGAGAACATATTAATTGCTCACAAATAGATACACGCATTGAGAGCACATCACTCAGTCTCCAAGACTTTCCTAGCGGTAAAATCAGACATGTCGAAGGTTTATGACCGGATTGAGTGATCCTTTTTGAGAGATCTTCTAACTTCTTTGGGATTCGACTGTAAATGGATTGAATAGGTGCTTATCTCTGTGTCTTCTCTCTCCTTTGTAGTCTGGATCAATGACCAACCTTTCGGTTTGATCAATCTGGAGAAAGGAATTAGACAGGGCGACCCCTTATCGTCATTCCTCTTTGTACTATGCACAGAAGCTCTTACTACCTCCTTGCAAAGGCTGAAAGACTTGGTCGAATTGAAGGAATTTCATTTTCTAGGAATGGTCCTACTTTCAACCATTTATTGTTCGCGGATGACAGTTTATTCCTATTAAAAGATGACCTTATGCAAATTGATGTGTTCAACGAGATTTTAAGCACATACAATCTAGCTTCTGGGCAGAGAATAAGCTTGGAGAAATCGACCACACTTTTGGGAAACACATTGAGCCGCTCTTGCAAAGTACGATTCAACAGAAGCTTGGGATTTTCAATGTTGGTGGGACAGAGAAGTACCTGGGACTCCTGGAGAGCTTTAGTGGGTCAAAAAAGGATCTCCTAGCATATATTCAAGAGAAACTTCACTGTAGGATGTCGGGTTGGTTTTCTATGATATTATCTCAAAGGTGGAAAGGAAATTTTATTAAAAGTTGTGGCTCTAGTGTTACCAATATATGCTATGTCATGTTTCAAGTTGCCAAAAGCCACAGTTTCAGCCTTAACTTCGTCCATGTCAAATTTTTGGTGGAATTCGAAGGAGAATCATAGGAAGATCCACTGGAAAAGTTGGAGCAAAATGTGTATGCCAAACCATCTTGGTGGACTAGATTTAAAGACATCACTTGCTTCAATCAAGCGCTTTTGGCTAAACAAGTGTGGAAGATCACTCAGTTTCCTAACAGCCTATTGTCTCAACTTCTTAAATCGAGATACTTTAAATCACTGGATATTCTGGTAGCTAATCTCACAGAAAAACCATTTTATGGATGGGGGAGCATTTTATGGGGAAGGGGACTGCTGGGTCAAGGCACTGAAAAACGAGATGGGAATGGTAAATCTATAAATGTGTGGATGGATAAATAGGTTAACGATGGAGAGATGAGGCAGCCATACCATAAACAAAGTCTGTTTGATTTGAATCTAAGAGTGGCGGATATAATTGACACTCTAAGGAAGGATTGGAACAAGGATAAGCTACAGGAAATTTTCTTTCAAGGGGACATTGATTTGATCACCAAACACGAATCTATGATAAGTGGTGATGATTTCAGGACGTGGAAAGGGACCAAACATGGGTTTTTCTCTGTGAGATCAGCTTATCAAATGGTTTCACAAAAGGAAAAAAGATCTGATGTTCCTTATAGCGGATGCCCAACCGTCGGTTAACCCACTGAAAAATCAACTCTAGGATCTCAAAACTCCACCAAAAATCAAGACATTCATATGGAAAGTGTTGAATGATGCTCTGCCTATGGTGGATACGTTGATCACAAAAGGGATAAATATAGAAAAGACTTGCCAATTATGTGGTTTACTAGGGGAATCTATAAATCACATAATCTTTCTTTGCACTGTGGCAAGACAAGTCTGGGCACTCTCTATAATTCCTAACCCTCAGACAGTTTTGACAAAATTTCAATTCTTTCAAATTCCCATTTTATTACTGAAATGAGAAAGAATAGGGACATAGAACAGGAAATCTGAAAATGTATTCCATGGATTTTTTGGGTATTGTGGAAGAACAGGAACTCATTCCTTTTCACAACAAACAGATTCAATGCAATGGAAACCATAAACAAGATAAGAGAAGATGCTCTTACATGGTTCACGGTACAAAACCTCCAACCTGAGGAAGCTCTAGATACACAATCTAGCTCAGCAGATAACTTAGCCGTATGGCAATTCCTTCCGTCAGACTGGTTGAAATGCAACATTGGGCTTTCGTGGAACAAAAGATGGAATCTAGGTGGTGTTGCATGGGTTTTGCGAAATGAAATAAGAGCTGTTATAGCTCACAGTATAAGGGATTTCGCTCATATTGGTAGCTATTTCGAGACCATGCCCGGCCCTTGGCATAAGCTGAGCAAGCAATTGCTTTGGACATCAGTATCTATAAATAAATTTGAGGGCAACAATGTTATGAAAATTTGGTTGGTGTAGTGGCTATGACTTTAAAAATGGTATGTACGCAAACCAAAGGCAAAGGACATCAGTTCAAGTCCTCTTGAATTCTTTTAATCTTCCTGTTGAATTAAAACTTTTATGAACTAGACTAGTTTATTTAATCGCTTTTATTAATATTTAACGGATCCTATATTCCTATTCGTTTTTTTTTGTTTATAACCATTAGAACCTTGGTCAATTGTTTATCCACACATCACCTTCCATCTTCAATACTAGTTTTTCATTTGTTTTCATCTTAATTAGCTTTTATTATTTTACTCTTTTTTCAATTCAGTAATAAGCCACAGACAGTGTGAATTTTAAATCTTTAATGATACAATTTTGCAAGTGCTAAACAATATATATGATTAAAGAAAACTAAAATGACTAAATCCACAAATTAGTAAGAGTAAGATTATAATGATAATATTAAAGGAAATAATCAACTTTATCAATATGTTGATGTCCTACTATCTAAAAACCACAATATATAATTGATAAACAATATTTTTACTATTAGTTGTTGCATAATTTTTTTCCCTTTGTATCATCATTTCATTAGTTAATTAAGTTCTTAAGTAGAAGTAGAACTGCACTACTTTTATTTAATTATAAACAAGTATAATGGTTCTCTTCTCGTTGCAATATCTTTCTTAGAAAATGGTTTAGTGAAGAAGTTTTGTGGGCAAACATTGGTAAGAGAATGACAAAGTCATGAGTTTAATGTGTAAGAATATCATTTGAGTCTTGAGCTTAATATATAAGAGGCATCAAATTTTTTAGTATGCTTTAGGCATGTTGGACCGGTCCTGTTGAGACCAAAAGCAAAGGACTCATTTGGGCAATGGAAAGCATGTCTTTTCATAGAGTGAATCAGATTATATATCTTTGAAGCTGAGATGACATATTTTATGGCAGCTCTTAAGAGACCGGTTCCATGGCCTTCTTTCAGGGAGTTTGTTGTCGAAGCTTCTTCAGCTTTAGCTCATTTTGTGGACTGGGATCTCGAAGCGGTGAAGCCAGCAGATAATAGAGGCTCATCTCTCATAGCCAAAAGTGTTATTACTCAGAACAGAAGACAATCATACGTTGCATCGTCTTCACCTTCGTGGTTATATGCTTTGTTTGAAAATGAGAGATGTGAGGCCTCCGTTTATTAAGCTCTGCTGTTGTTTTAATGCAGGCGTAATTATCGAGTAAGATTGGTAGTTCAAGGGAGTTATTGCCTTTGTTGGGCGTAGTTCCAAACTCTTTGGTTCTATTCAATATATTTATTCAGGAAAAAAAACCTACAAATTTTCTCCATTACAAGAAAAAAGAAATAAAACCATAGACGCATATAAATTAATTAGTCCATCAGTATGGATAATAGCAGTGATGGTATCAAATTCGATGAAGTGATGAAGTGATTAACAGTTTTGAGGTTTTCTAAATGATGAGAACCTAAGGTAGAAAGCATTTTGAAGGCAAGTGGCAATGGTCGAATCAAAGAAGGCGAAGCCAATGGAAATCTTTCACCGATTATTAGAGAACCTAAACCATCAACGCTAGAGCTGTAAGTGCAACCGGAGTCTGAATCCCTTCACACCAAATGAGAGATGCTCTATTAGCTATTCATGGTTTTCTCAGGTCGGAATCACACAAACCAAAGGAGACGAGAACAAAGCAACATGTACCAGACACATACCCCGAAATTAAAACAATGGAGCAACCCTTAACATCTTCAAGGTGTTAGTAGTTCCTCAAAACACCAAACTAACTAATTAAAAATTAAAACACAGCCAACATAAAGCATATGCCAAATGAGGCAGCAAGAAGAGACCACATAACCAAAACAACCAAACAAGTCCAGCACACCAGAGTGGGAATTGAAGGAGGAGAAGCTCCAAGGAAACAGAAACCATTTTTCGTCGTAATAGCGTTGGCAACCGATCCCTAAACTCTATCGTCCCTAAAACGTTGTAAAATTGCGTTGCTAATTTAAAGTTTTGTTGTAGTTCATGATATCCACCACAACCTCCATTGCCGACAAGCACCGGTGACACACCCAACTTTTTGAAGATTTAGACCTCAAAAGAAGAAACATGCAGGCCACAACACCACCGAATGAGAAAATCATTTCGGCCGACGACAAAAGAGGCATACCCAACAACTGTGACAATTAAAGCAAGAGGGAAAAGTCGAAGACATGGCAGGATACACATGTCCACATGTTGACAAGTCGAGGTTAACGGCATTAACCGAACTGACTCGAAACCGCTGCAGCTCATCTAGAACTCTGCCGCACAGAAGAAGATGAAGCTTGATTCGATGACCTAGCCGAAGACAAGAGTACACAAAGTACCTGAAAGCTTAATTATAAAAGCCCTCTCACAGTGCCAAACAAGACCAATCACCCGAGAGGTGAAACTATGATGGCGGTGGACATAAACTGACAATTTAGGGTTGAAGAAAGTTACCGTGCATGGCCTCCACACGCCCGAATTTGTGTTATATTTGTATCAATGCCATGCGCCCGACTTAAAAGATGATTGACAAAGCTATTAATTAATATTCCTCCTCTTCAATGATATAGTCTTAGAAAGTAAAAGAAAAAGAAATTTCTTTCTATTTGTCAATCCATCGTTTTTTTTTCAATATTATGTCTAGTTGACTTATTAGCCAAATTCCTGCATAATATATGCAGTTGGATTCAATTTCTGAATGTGTAATGTGTTATCTTTAGTGAACATACCACATGTTACTAGACCAATGTCATTACACACGGTTCATAATTTAAACCTCCCAAACTCTAAATTCTACAATAATATGTGTCACAATTCTTTAAAATCAAAATATATTGAAGACAATTGCAAATTTGAACATTTAATTTCAATTTTATAGAGTTTTAATTTCCACTACTAGGATTATACCTGCATTATGATGCAGGATTTGATTGTTTTTCAAATTTTATTTATTTAGGTTGTTAGACCCGTACTGATATTTTGGAATATTGTTTTTCAGATGTTGATTCAGTGACTGTAACCCGAACCAAAATTGATATGTATTAGAGGAACCATCTGACAAAATACTCACATAAGTCCTAAATCTATATATCCAAAAAAACTAAGTCCGAACCTGAACCAAAACTAAATCAAGAACCAAATTTTAACTTTCTAGAGTTTTTTTATTATTATTGTTTTAATATAAAAATACTTCTAAACCCGAACTCGATCTATACCGAACCGATTCATATCCAAAAAAGAAAAATATCTAAGTAAATCTTAAATCAAAAGAACCAAAATACCGAATTAGAAGAACCAAACCCAAAAAATACCATAAATGGGACTTAAATCTATGTACCCAGAAAACCGAGTCTAAACCTGAACATGAACCAAATCAAGAAGCGAATTTGTAATTGATATATTTATATTAATTTTATTTTTTTGTTTTCTTTAAAATATTTATTAGTTTTAAATTTTTATATATAAATCTGTAACAAAATATAGCTCAGGCCTATTTTTTAAGGGTTGTTACAAACCATATGTTAATTTTTATCCAAAAGTTTATAACACGGTTAAAATGAACGTGTCTCCCGCTTTAATATATAAGAGTAGGATTATATCTGCGTTATAATGCGGGATTTGATTGTTTTTCAAATTTTATTAACATAGGTTATTAGACCCGTGCTGATATTTTGAAATATTGTTTTTGAGATGTTGATTCAATGACTGATCCGAACCAAAATTGATATGTATTAGAGGAACCATCTTACAAAATACTCAAATGAGTCCTAAATCTATATATCCAAAAAACTAAGCCCGAACCCGGACCGAAACCAAATCAAAAACCAAATTTTAGCTTTCTAGAGTTTTTTTTATTATTATTGTTTTTAATTTTAAAATTTTATATAAAAATACCTTTAAACCCAAACTCGATCAATACCGAACCGAACCATATCCAAAAATAAAAATATATAAGTAAGTCTTAAATAAAAGAACCAAAATACCGAATTAGAGGAACCGAAAAAAATATCATAAATGGGTCTTAAATCTATGTACCCAAAAAACCGAGTCTAAACCCAAATAAAATTATAATACGTCCAAAATAAAAGTGTCTCCCATTTAAATATATAAAATGTATATAATCATGAACTAAATTTATCACAAAAATGAAGCCAATATACAAAAAAAAATAAAAAATGAAAGAAAATCACTAATCAGCCAAGTTCGGCTTCCCTTAAAAAACAGCCATATGTTATGCTCATTCCATTGGCATTCCCTCCCAATAAACCAAATCACTTCATATCTCTTGTTTTTATTTCACTCATAAGAAAACTATCATCATATCTTGTTAAAATCTTAAATCCTAAACTCATAGTTTGTATATGAACAATATGGTTTTATTTTTGTTAGTTTTATTTCACCAAATTTTTATGATATTTTATTTTTTACATTTCATAATTGTTTATCTTAAAGTTATTTAATCAAAAATTTAATCATTTAATAATTATTTATTTTTAATTTTAAATCATAAAAAAAATTCAAGAAAAATCTACTTTTTATCCACAGGATATATATTTAATTGCGCATTTGTTTTTTTGTTTAGTCATGGAGGGCAAAATAATAAATTCACTACATAGGTTAGTTTTGCAATAAATTTTAAAAAAATAGTTTTTACATTTGATTTGAAATTTTGGATTATATTTGTCATCACCAAAAAAAAATAAAATTGAAAGAAAATCACTAATCAGCCAAGTTCCGCTTCCCTGAAAATCAGCCAAGTGCTCATTCCATTTGCATTCCCTCCCAATAAACCAAATCACTTCATATCTCTTGTTTATATTTCACTCACAAGAAATCTAAAAACCGCAATGTTCTTGAATAATCTTCCTCGATCGGATCACCCCCAAAAGCCCGATTTTCCAAGATGAAAAGCCGAGAAGAATTAGGCGAATTCAATCAAATATTTAACTCTTTGATGAGTCTAATGAGGAGATTCCTATTCAAAGTTCTACGCGTCGGTCCAATCCCTAGACACATATCATTCATCATGGATGGAAACCGCAGATTCGCCAAGAAACAGAAACTTAAAGGCCTAGACGCAGGACACAGAGCCGGTTTCATCTCCGTGGCTTATGTTCTTCAATACTGCAAGGAGATTGGTGTACCATATGTCACGCTTTATGCCTTTGGTGTTGATAATTTCAAGAGAGAACCTGAAGAAGTCAAGTGTTTGATGGAATTGATGCTGGAGAAAGTTGAGCTCACGATCGATCAAGCTGTACAAGGGAATCTAAAAGGTGTGAAAATAATCTTTGCTGGTGAGCTGAGTTTATTAAACGAACGTCTTAGAGCTGCAGTACAGAGACTGATGGAAATTACTGAAGAGAATAAAAATCTGACGGTTGTGGTTTGTGTTGCTTACAGCACAAGTCACGAAATTGTTCACGCTGTTAGAGAATCTTGTGTTAGGAAGTGTAATGATATAGATGGTCCTGTAGTTCTGGAGGTGAGTGATGTTGAAAAGTGTATGTATGCATCTGTGCCGGATCCGGATCTTGTAATAAGAACTGGAGGAGGAGATCGGTTGAGTAACTTCATGACGTGGCAGACTTCACGGTCACTTCTTCACAGTACGACGACTCTTTGGCCGGAGTTAGGCCTCTGGAATTTGGTTTGGGCAATTCTTAAATTCCAAAGAATGCAAGATTTCTTGCAGAAGAAGAAAAAGCTCGACTAAGTAGGTTCTATATTAAGACCTAGAATGAACTTTAACCCTTATGTTTGCTTCCGTATAAAGAAACGATGAATCAAAAAAGAAAATACAAGAAAATCATTTTTATTATGTTTCGGAACCAAATACAAACACAAGTACACAAAACATCGTTAATCGTTCGATTTAAAGATGCTAAAACACTACGATTAAAGTCTTCATTTAAACACAATTTGGTAAACAAAAGCAAAGAAATCTTCGAAGATTTAGTACTTAGCTAATCCAGGACCAGGTTTTGCTTGGAACCTGCAGACATTACAGAGAGGTGAGAACAGAGAAGGAGTTTGGTACTTGTCTTCTCCACCCATCATCGGCATTGGGACTCCGGTCTTGACCGGACTAACGTATCCAGGCTGATATGTTTTCCCCAAAACGCCCTCGACAAGGTCACTTAAGTTAAAGAACTTAAACTGTGTCTCTAGATGAGCAAAAACATCGTCTTTAGGAATCTGATAGTTATGAACTCTGTCTTCTTCTTTGCCAATTGGTCTAACCTTAATATCCATCTGAACAATCCCAGATACCGTGACTCTCATGTTATTCCTCTCATCTGTTCTCTCAACGACAACTTCCCTATCTTCAAGATCCATTCTCCACTCTGCTTCACCTCCTGTTGGAACTTCAACTTCTTCTCCGTTCCATCTCACCACGAGAGAGTCTACAGAATCGTCCCAAGACGAAACCTTCTTGGCCGCAATGACGAGGTTGTGACTATCGAACATAACTGAGAAGGCTTGAACCCATGTGAAGTCTCTGGTTCTACCAGCAGGTCTTGTACCAATGAAATGGGCATTGATTTGAAGATTCTCATCAGAGACAATGGCAAAGTTTCCGTCTTTACTTCCATGGAAGTAGAACATCACTCCATCTCCTCCCACAAATCTTGGGTCGTAACACAAAGATCCATACCCGTTGCAGTTTGCTTTCCTCCCTATTTAAGAACACAAAAAAAAAACAACCAAGATTAATAAATGTGTGTTAGGAACCTCACATCGACAAATGTTACAAACTTGACAAAGTTACATTTTGGAACCTTGAAAAATATTTCAAACTGTTGAGATTTGGGACTTACATTTGCAGGTGACTTCACATTTGCTGCTACAATCGATGAAACAAGCTTTTTCCTGCTTGTTCTTCTTCGGTTTCCTTTCTGGGCATTCCTTAGGACAAGTAAGAACCTTCTGGTTACAAGAACCTCTGGCTAAGCACAGAACTCGCTCCTGGCCGGAGCCAAGAGGATACAAAACCTTGTAGTTCGTTGAAGCTGCATCATAAGCACCTTTCTTTGTTGCAGAAACAGCGAAAACAGAAACAAGAACGATAATAGTCACAAGGACCTGCGACATTTTTAACAAAAGAAGAAGTTTTTTGTTGTAAATTTATGTGGGGTCTGATTTGAGAGAAGTGGAGAGTGAGTGTTCTTATAGACCAGAGAGGCTGCAAGTAAGCAGGAGAGAGCGGCTTAATTAACGGTCCAGAGTTAATCAAATCACATGAAGAGTCGAAGACCGTGTTAAAAACAGCTTCGACTTTTGTTTATTAAATTCTTTTGGAGAACTTACCACCATTATATAAGTCATTAATCAAAGGTCGGCTGTAACAATTTTACATGGTTCGATCGTAAAATCACCATTATAGTTCAAAGTAAAAATCTAATTCGCTGACAAAAAATTCTCTGAAGACGTTCACAAGTCCTAGTAACTGTATGAGAATTAAAATTTACGAGGCGATAGGAAAATTTAATTATTATCAAAGAATCTTTAATTATTATTCTTGCACATATCTTTATGTCCATAAAAATACATCTATTATATTCTAGAATCGAACGCTTTATTATCAAAACTAGAGAAAAAATCGGCAAAATGTTAGGAATCCACTACGATTCCACGTAACGAAATAATTCAACTAAAACGAAAATGATCAACAAATTACCACATTTTAATGCCTAACTAGGATTATACCCGTATTATAATTCGGATTTTTTTTTTTATTTTTTTAAAAAACTATGTTTATTTAAGTTACTAGACCCGTATTAATATTTTTAAATATTTTTTTAAGATATTGTTTTAGTGGCTTAAAACCCGAACCTAAATCGATCTGAATTAAAAGAACCGAATCCGACAAAATATCCAAATGGGTTTTAAATATGTGTATTCGAAAAAACGAATCCAAATTCAAACCGAAACCAAATCAAGAACCAAATTTTAGGTTATTAGAGTTTTTCTATTAATTTTAAATTTAATTTAAATTTTTTAATAAAAATACATGAAACCCGAACTGGATTTATACCGAACCAAACTTTATCTGAGAAATGAAAATATTTGAATAAGTTTAAAATCTAAATAATCAAAATACTGAATTAGACGAACCGAACCTAACAAATATCAGAATGTGTCCTAAATCTATCTACCTGAAAAATTGAATCATAACCCCAAGCGGAATCGAATTAATAACCGAATTTATAACCAATATATTTTTATTAAAATTAGTTTTTTAGATTTTTTTTTTGAATTTTTATATATAAATTTTTAACATAACATATCTTAATCGTATGTTTAAGGATAGTTATGAACCTTAGATTAATTTTATTTTATATTTTATAACAGGGTCAAAATGAGAATATCACCCGCTTTAATATATAAGGCTAGGATTATACTCACGCTATAGCGTAGGATTTAATTGTTTTTTCAACCTGTGTTCATTTTCAAATCGGAATCAACCCGAATTAGAAGAATCGAATCCAAACCAAAAACCCGACAAAATATCTCAATAGATCCTAAACCTATATATTTACAAAACTGAACCGGAACCAAATCAAAAACCAAATTCTAGAGATGTTTTAATTAAATCTTTATTTATTTTGAATTTTCATATAAAAATACTCTAACCCAAACTCAATTTAATTTATACCAAATGAACCCAATCCAAAAAAGAAAATAACCGAATAAGTGTTATATCAAAAGAGACAATAATCAAATTAGAAGAACCAATCCTGATAAAATACTATAATGTGCTAAATCTCTATATTCAGAAAACCGAATTTCAAACCTGAACAAGAACTGAATAAAAAAAAAATTGTACCTGATATATTTTAATTTAATTATAAACTTTTTAGAATTTTTCTAAATTAATTTTTTGTTAATTTTAAACTTTTATATAATAGTCTATAATTAAAATCATCTAATACTTATTTTTAAGTTTAGTTATGAACCATATGTTAAAATTATTCTAAAGTTTATAACACCGTTAAAATGAAAATGTCTAGAATAGCTAACGTTGAAAAGGATAACTACATATTTTAATCTCCCTCTTTTTATGTTAGTACCTACATTAACTCATTTCAACTAGTTAATTTAGTACATTACATCGGTAAATTAATAACTGTTTTATACCAATGCACAGTTGAACACAATATGTATTCGTATGAGAAGCTAATGAGACCACCGATCACGGATCTAAGCATTATATTCATTATTAATTCAAATTACGGTGGTTGCATTAATTAATTAAAGCATTATGGAGTTGACATTTCAATATCAATTCCGTTAAATTAAAAAGAGAAACTAAAGTTAGATTGTATTGAAGTCATGTACTCATGTAAGTATTATGACATAATTTAATTTCCTCGGATCACATGAATTCATGCAACTATGCCTAGAAAATTGCAAGCTTCCATTTTTTAAAATAGTAAATGATATGATTATTTATTTCTGATTTTTGCTATTTTTTTATTAATTTTAGAGAGTACTCTTTAAGCATCTCCAGTTGTTCTTGAAACCCCCAAAGAGACAGCTGCTTCAAAGTTGAGAGATATCAAAAAAAACTTAATCCAAAAAACTTTATGGCAGATTCATATGCATTAATATAAACACAAAAATCTATTATATTTTTTATTTTATTTTATTTTAAATATATTTACGTATATTTACGTAAACAAAGCAGAACAAAGAACCAAGAGAAAAATAAGAAATCAAGTGTTCCCTTCAGGCACAAGAAACGTCTTACATTTCTTAAACCCTCAAAAACATCACAAATGAGCCAAATATTATATATGGCTCTTATTAAATTACTTTTATGAATATTCAGAAACAAAACAGTTTACAAATAAAAATATTTCATGAATTTATATAAATTTATAAAAGGTTTCATCTTACTTCTTCTTCTCATTACATATCAGCAGAGAGAGTTGATCCTTCCTGAGGATTGAACCTACAGAGTCTGCAAGTCGGCGAGTATAGCGAAGGAGTTTGATATTTGTCTTCTCCTCCCATCACAGGCATTGGGACTCCAGTCTTGGCGGAGCTGACGTAATCAGGACGATAAGTCTTTCCCAAAACACCCTCAACGAGCTCACTTAGGTTTAAGAACTTGAACTGAGTCTCAAGATGGGCAAAAGCGTCATCTTGTGGCAACTGATAATTGTGAACTCTGTTCTCTTCTTTCCCTATTGGTCTCACCTTAATGTCCAATTGAACAAGACCAGACACACGTACTCTTACGCTGTTTTTCTCGTCGGTTCTTTCGATGACAATATCTCTGTTTTGTCCTGAAATTGCTCTCCATTCTGTTTGTTCGTCTTCTGGAAGTGTGATAAGTTCTCCATCATATCTGATGGTAAAGGCGTCAGATTGTTCCTCCCATTTGCTCACTCTATTGGCTGTGATCACAAGCTTGTGGCTTTCGAACATAACATTTAGAGCCTGAACCCATGTGAAGTCTCTTGTTCTCCCAACGGGTCTTGTGCCGATGAAATGAGCGTTGATCTGGAAATTGCTGTCTGAAACGATAGCAAAGTTTCCACCTTTGGATCCGTGGAAATAGAACATCCTTCCATCTCCTCCTACAAATCGAGGGTCGTAGCACAAAGAACCGTAGCCATTGCAGTTCGTTTTTCTCCCTGTAACAAAGAAGAAAACCAGAATTAACCAAGATTACTTGCGTTAGAAGCAAACCCCAATCTTTATCAATGTTTCTGTTAATTAGAAACCGGATAACAATATCAATTGTGCGAGGAGAAAACTAAATTAGGAACAAAAGAAGACCGATATAGTAGAAAGTACTTACACTTACAGGTAGCTTCACACTTGCTAGTGCAGTCAATGAAGCAACCTTTAGTGTTCTTGTTTTTCTTGGGCTTCCTCTTGGGACATTCACCGGGACAAACAAGAGTCTTGTAATAACATGCACCCCGAGCCTCACACATTGCCTGCTCTTGTCCTGTAGGCAATGGTGTAAGTACTCTGTATTTCGCAGCTGCTTCACTCTGCTCCTTGTCCTTCTTCTCCTTTTCTTTCCTCTCTTTTTCCTTCTTCTCCTTTTCCTTCCTTTCCTTATCTTTCTTTGCCTTTTCCTCCTTATCCTTCTTGTCTTTCTCCTTCTTGTTCTTCTTCTCTTGTTCCTTATTCTTCTTCTCCTTTTCCTTGTCTTTTGGACCGTTTCCGTTGCCATTGCCGTTGCCGTTGCCATTTCCATTGCCGTTACCGTTACCGTTGCCATTGCCATTGCCGTTTCCGTAACCCTCAGCCTCGTTGCCGTTGCCGTTGCCGTTGCCGTTTCCATTGCCGTTGCCATTTCCATTGCCGTTGCCATTGCCGTTACCATTACCGTTGACTACTTGTCCCTCGTTCTCCTTGTCGTCATTATCGTTGCCTTTCCCGCCATCGGTCGCTGCAATGACAATATCGTTCAGGAGAAGGAATGCGAAGAGCGCGACAAGCACGTAAGACTTTCTGCGCTCCATCTCTCAAGGTCAAGTCGTCTTCTTTCGCTTCTACTGCTTCTTCCTCCTCTTTGGTTTCTTGACGTGTTTCTTAGTATTTGGTGTGGTGAAATGTTGTCACAGAAGGTGGGTTTTTATAGTGGATATAGAATTGACTTAACTTGTTAAAAACTCATGACATTATCTCTTGCTTCATATTATGAAAGAAGCCGGCTCTTTGAGTTGATCGTAAGTCAAAAAAGCTTGAGTTGATGAGCATTCAATTTAGCTTAAAATCTTAAACAACTTGAAACAAAACGTACATATCTTATCTATTCACATTCTTTTTTTTATCCATCCCTTAAAGAGTCATAATCAAACATATACTATTTAGTTACTTCATTTGTTTCCAATAAAACATATTATAACTCGAACTACAAATCCAGTCGGAAGTTACCAATAACCCTAAATTTTCAGTTTTTGTTTCCTTTTCATTGGAATTTGGTAATGTTATTCAATCACTAGCTAATCGAAATTCGAATCACTCTATAAACTTTTCTGCAAAAAAAATTTCTTTAGTGGTATGTTCTTGATGACTTTATGTACAAGGAAACGAGTAGAGAGAACGTGAGGATACTTNTTTTTTTTTTTTTTTTTTTTTTTTTTTTTTTTTTTTTTAGAACGTGAGGATACTTTGAATAATGAAGAAGTTAAGTCATTATGTCAAAACATCTCTGTAAATGTGTGTATATTAAGAAACTTTTCTCGACTTTCTTTGTCCAAAGCGGTCCACTATTACAAGATTCTTTCCTTTTCGAAGCACCAAAGAAAAGTCAAAGCGCCAAAGTCAGCTGGCGGTTTACTGTTAACCGGTTTGGCTTCTTAGCCCTAGATTTAAACCAGGACCAAGGATGTTCCAATACAAAGCTGTCACTTTGCTAAAGATCAAATTTGTGGCCCATTGACCTTACTGAACCAGGAGATCTGTTTGAGATTTAAACGGGATACAAAGTTGAATTAATAACGCAAGTACATGAATCCACTAATGAGTCTTGTGAAACATTCTTGTGTGCAGCAAATTGCAAACAAGCTTGCAATTTTCCCAAAACACAAGATAAAGAATCTGACGCTTTCTATTGATATTATTCCAAGAGAAGTAAGTTTATTTTCTCTATTGAAATATAGGAAGATCAGGCTTAGCTTGCTCCGGACCAAGACTTGTTTCCCCAACAGAAGCAACAGTACTGCGGCTGCTTGAAGAAGCTCCTTGTTCGATCTCTTTTGTCATCTTTATGAAATAACTATGCCTGGAAAAAATGAACCACAAAGAGTAAAATTTGAGCATATCAAATCATGACAGTTGTCCAAATCAAAATACCGGGAACAGAATGAGCTAATTACCATCGCATATCAGCGGTTAGCTCGGGATGAAAAGCAGTTGCTAACAAGTTTCTTTGCTTCACAGCAACAATGACTCTCGTTTCAGGAAGAGCATCTTCCTGATTTATCCAAGAAAATAAAACCAACAAGAAGAAATTCATACATGTCCTCACAAAAGCATAATCTTTTCATGAGCATTGGTGCAAACTTAAGCAAACCTCTTGGATTTGTACGGTAGGGCTTGAATACAAGACCTTGTTTGATGGAACAGGATAATCAGCCAGGACTTCAACATCAGGGCCCACATCAAGAACAGCGGGAGCTCGTATGAACACTCCCCGGTATGTATCTGGCCCACCTTCTTTAGATGTTAGTTGAGGTACTGAAATATCAGCTTCAAAACTTTGAATCTACTCATCAAAAACAAATATGATTTCAAGTGGTTAGGATCTTATTTGATGCTAGGAGCATTCCATATGCAATTAGTCAATGAGAGACTAGCAATTCTTTCTACACCCATTAAACTCTAAAGAAAAGAACGAGTTCTCTATATAGTTACATCAAAACTCATGCTGATTCAACAGTCTCAATTTCCATAGATTGAAAGTAAAATCTGATTTGCATATACTATTTACACATCTTGAGTTACAATGAATAACGTGAACCCGAAATCTTGGTAAAAGACATGATTTTACCTGGCTGCCAAAGAAGTTCCTATGCACGGTGCAATCAAGGCCACCGACTAATTCTTGACCTCCCTCTTTCTGGCCTGAAATTTGCAACATTTTCTCGGTTTAGTTTCTAATATTTCAACAACACATTTGACAGGAACATTAATCACAAGTACTCACCAACCGCTCTGTCTGCCAAGAATATAAGACCTGCACATGTCCCCCACACAGGTTTCCCAGTCTTAACAAACTCACGTAGAGCTGGGAACTTCAAAAGAGTAAATGAAATAAAATTAGAACAGAGAAGTGACTTTCTTCGTCCTGGCCACTAAAGACTGTATAAACTAATTCTAAACAAAGGATTCAGCTCACTCTTTCATGATTTTAGACTCATTATCGGTATAGCTTTGCTAATGTCACTGTATCGATTAAAGATAAGATAAGTCATCCAAAGGACCATCTAATCAATGAGTGTTTTGGTCAAAGTTGCAAAAGGATTTCAAGCACAAAACAATAAACATAAACAGAGAAACCGCAAACACTACTTATGTAGCTGTAGATTGATTAAATCACAGAATACACGGGACTTAATTCCAAAGCCAATTTCTTTGGACAATACTAACTGAATTATAGACTAACTCCAGTAAAAATACATATCTCAAATGGCCAATTAGTGAAAAACGCCAGATTCCTTTCAAACACACATAAAAAACGGAACCTTTCCTAATTTCTCTACGTGGGTCCTAAAAAAAAAGATTTCATCCTCAGACAATCAGATTCTAAAGAAAGAGAGAAAGAGGACCAAGTTATGGTACTCGGCAAGCTTGGCCATGGTGGTGCTCTCGCCGCCAGGAATGATGAGAGAAGAAACGGTGAGAAGCTGATCAGCCTTCCTAATCTCGACGCCTTGGACACCGAGCCGCCGCAAAGCCGCGATATGCTCATTGAAAGAACCTTGCAAAGCTAATACTCCGACGGCCATTGCGGCGGCGTGACGAGAGATAAAGAAAAAAAGAGAGAGAAAGTGTCAGATAAAACACCAAAACTGCCTGTATGGCGACAATTTCTTTCCCTTTTGTTTTGCGTTCTTTCATTGCCCACGATTTGGAATGATAATCAGATATTTTCTATAGCAAGTACATTACACAATTTTGATATTATCTACTGGGCTCAGAGTAGTATGGTTAAGGTTTTTTTAGTGTTTGTATTTGTAATTTTACCATTACAGAACGCGAAAAATATCATTTTAACCTTGCAAATTGCAAAAATCGCTAATTAAACATTGAATTTTGGATGTGGTTGATTAAACTTTTAATTTTTTGTTGACTTTTTAAAAACCTCTTAATTTTGCGTTGACTAGGCCAATTCAACCTTTCGCGAAAATGGAATCAAAATTGACTCTGAAATCGAAAGCCAAAATGGAAATTGGAAGTTCGATACACTTCTCATTTTCATTATGAAAAATCCATAAACTTGATTTGCTCTTTTTGTTCAAGAATAAGCTCAAATTCATCAATTTAAAATATTGTCTTCGATACTTTAAATCGACGAATTTGAGCTCATTCTTGAAAGAAAAGAGCAAATCAAGCTTATGGATTCTTCATAATGAATATAAGAAGTGAACTGAACTTCCAATTTCTAATTTGGCTTTAGATTTCAGAGTCAATTTTGATTATATTTTCGCGAAAGGTTGAATTGGCTTAGTCAATGCAAAGTTGAGGGTTTTTAAAAAGTCAACAAAAAAGTTAAAAGTTTAATCAACCACATCTAAAATTTAATGTTTAATTAGCGATTTTTGCGACTTGCAAGGTTAAAATGACATTTTTCCCATTACAGAACCAATGACATGAGTTGGGTTTTCCTCCCGTTTGTTTCTAATATAAAAGTCCTTTCTTTTGTTTGGGTCGGATTTAACAGAACAGAGAAGAATATAAACCCCCAGATCAAAATCATAAATACTTTTACTAAAACAACACAAAATCATTCTACTCTTACTAATTTATAACTACTCCTCATATTTCTTCTAATGAATTTGGACCCACAAATGAGACCTCTGACCAAGTGAGAAGGTTTGAATTGGTTTTTTTTTTTANTTTTTTGTCAACTTAACTCAACAAATCAGTAAGCAAACCAACAAGGAGGAACATTGTTAACATAAGCTTGATTCCTAGATAATCCTCTAACTTTCCGAGCTAATGCATTCGCTTTGTGATTGAGGGCTCGCGGAGTCCAACTCAGAGAACAGGTATGGAAGGTGCTTTGGAGTCTCGAAAAATCCTCTAGATATGGTATAAACGCTG
>OVBA01003187.1:0-29407 GCA_900406435.1 Lepidium aucheri | reverse complement strand
GTGGTTCGGGAAGTACTCTCTATTCAGCCTTTTAAGATTGACATAGCCTACTTGAGCTCTAAAACTGACATGGAGTTTGGTACAATGAAATGGGTGCAGTACGGGTTTACAAAGTCATGTGGACATTTCAGGATACGAAGCACTGACATAGTTGACCACGTTAACATATTTTCCCATCTCTTGAAAGGCAAGAAGACAGGAAGAGGTGGTTGTGTTAGGATATTCCCCCAAACCGGAGATATATGGGCTGTGTACAAGAACTGGTCACCAAATTGGAACAACTCAACCCCAGATGAAGATAGGCACCAGTACGAGATGGTTGAGATCCTTGATGAATATACAGAACAGTTTGGGGTTTGCATCGTCCCACTTGTGAAAGTAGAAGGTTACAAAACTGTGTATTGCAGGAAAGAGAAGGAAGAAAGTACAAAATGGATACCAAGGAAAGAGATGCTGCGGTTTTCGCATCAAGTGCCATCTTGGTTTCTAAAAGAAGAAACTAGTGGTTTGCCCGGAAACTGTTGGGACTTGGACCCAGCTGCTATACCAGAGGAGTTGCTTCACACTGGAGCAGGAACTGATTAAAAAAATCATTCACTGTTGCTGCAAGAGATAAGAGTAAGAGCTTTCATATTACCCATGTAACAGTTTTTGACTCAGTGTAGGAACCAAACTCTCTATATCCACAAGATTTCTGGATTATTATGTCAGGAACTATATACAGGCAAGCCTCTGTTTGTTCATTTTAGCTGTTGTATTAGCAATGTTGAAGAATCAAACATAGTCTGACTTGTTGCGTATTTTTACGATTCTATATTTCCTTTCCCTCTCCTTTTTATGGTTTATTAATTCGAATTCAAAGATATTGATTCAGATGAATGACAGCAATGAAGTAGAAAATTTGTTGAAGTTTCAATTTTTCTTACGGATTTGGTTAGATCCGATCAATTAAACAACATTCTTTGGAAGGAATACATTGGTCTTGAAAAAGCGCTAGTGGCTTAAGCGATTTTACCGCTTAAAGCAAAAAGATTATACGGCACCTCGGTGATTCTGAGCGGTTTAACAGTTTCTAAATAAATTATATATAGTACAAATATTATAAATAATATGAATCATATGATTTAGAATTAATAATTAGAAAATAAATAATCAATTTATTTTTTAAAACATTCTTTTTTCAAGATTTTTTTTTCCGAAAACTGAATAATATTATACATAAAAAAAAATCATTACATGGCCTAAAAGCCTTAAACCATTACATGGTATTACAAGGGTTAATATTTGTTGAAATGAATACATGTCCAAGTGAAAACAAAAGTGTAAAATAGCATGTCAGCCACGTGTTGTTTAGTGAAGCCATGTGTCGACTTAAAATTTTCTCCACCATGCACATCGGAAACTGTTTTCCAAGTATTCAGCATTGTTCCTTGTCATCATTTCAGGTTATCTCTTTCACATAGTCCATCTGTAATTGAATTTTGAAGATAACCAGAATTGTAGTCCATCTGCAAACACCAATCTAAGGAAACTCCGACCAAATTTGAAGATTTACTCCTTCAGACTTTAAGAAGTTCACAGGAATAAATGTAATCACAACCTCTTATGGAAAGACAGAAGAGACATCACCAAATCCCATGCTAAAATCGGAACATAACTGGACTTATAGCCGATGGAAATACATAATGAATAAACAAAGAAACACGACTGAAACGGAGAAAATGAAGATAGCAAAAAGATGAAAACATAATTTGACAAGGAACCGACACAAAATCAGGAGAAACACCGGCGATAAACCCGGAGATTAATACCGGCATACACCAGAACCATAACTACATAATCTGAAATAGGTCTCTCAAAATCTCTCTGAAAGATTTGAAGGAGATAAAAGAGAAATTGAAGATACAATCACGAGAAAAGTAGAGAGAAACCCCCTCTCTCTCTATAAAGAAGAGAGAAGCGTTACTTTCTTTTTTCAAGATTAAACTCAAGAAAAACCAATTAATTTTCTTTTATAATATATATTTTATTAAATTTTTGAATATTGCATCATAAACCGCATAATCACCTTTTCAGCTGCATAATCACCGTTTTAACCGTTTAGATACATTAACCATCTAATTAGATAGTGCTCGCCTAACGCCCAGATGACCACCTAATCCGATTTTTTGAACATTGGAAGAAACACACAATCACAATAGTAATCACAATTTTGGCAGGAGCTAACAAAATTTTTTTTTTGGGAGCTAACAAAATATAGTATAATATAAATGCTGTTTTTTACCAAAAAAAGATTAAAAGACGGGTGATTGGTGAAAACGATAAAATAGTGAGGTTTTTTGGAAAAGTTTATACCCAAAAATAAAACGAATATGTATTTTATTATTATCATCATTTTTAATTAATTAATTATTATAAAATTAAATTATGTATATGTATAGTTTACCAATCATAACATGATGTATTATATATATATATATATATATGTATATATATATATATATAGCAGTGTGGAATTATCACTTATATTAAATGTATTTAAACAAAAATTAGAACAAAAATTTATAAATAATCCCAAATATGATGATTATTAAACCTTCTTTGTCTCATATTTACTTTTTTTTTTCTGAACTAGGACGATAAACCTATTATACATTCCTTCTAGCCTTTTCTATTTTTGATCGGGAAAGAGGCACAAGGCTCTTTATTATTATAAACTAAACTCAAAACATCAAAATGTCTCGGGTAATTGATTGATCTATATTAATCACCGAATCAATAAAATAAACTTTATATATCATTAAACACATAAATATATATATAACTTTATAAAACTAACATTTTTTTGGTCGGAGCTTGATAAAACTAACATAAAAATTAATTAAATATCTAAAAAACCATATCATATTTCGTAATTTTTTTTAATAATTATTATATATAAATCAAATAAAAGTAAAAAGCATTATATAAATAAAAAGCACCTATGATCAAAACAAACTAATTGAAAACTAACACAATTAATCTTGGTTAAACTATATTAAGTGCTTTTGTAGCCAACCTAGACAAAGATCCATATTAGCTTCTTGATCACCGAGTAGTATCAGTCAACCCGAGTCAACCATCGGATCAATAAAATAAAGTTTACATATTATTAGATATATAAATATTTTTATATAATGCGAAGGTGGCTCTAGGATGGAAAAACAATCACCAAACGACAAGATTGAATATGGAGTGGGATCGATGGGAGAATCAACAACAAAGAAAACAAAGAGATCATGTTTAACAAGGACTTAGATGAGGACGGAAACTACATAGAGAAGAAAGGGTATGTGACAGAGAGTGCTCAAGAACTAGTGGTTTCAACAAAGGAAATGAGTCCCATTTATAGCCAATTGATATAAAAATAAGGTGATTGATCTGAAGAAAGGTATCTTTAGAGTATAAGAATATCCCACATTAAAAAAAAGGATTTTGACTGTAATATATATATGAGATTTAAGCCTCTCCACTCATTTACCAATTGGTTTTTAGTTGGAAACTAGAATTCTCATATAAAGCATACATAACCATGGAAGAAGAAAGACATTATACATAGAGGAAAGATAAGAAACCATATGGAGAAAAGGCGCGAGCCAAGAAGGATTGTAGGTCTACTCAATAACCAAAACGAGTGGATTGCTAGAAAAAAGTATATTATGGAAGAAATTGTCAATTACTTTGTTTTTTAATTCACGGCAACAAATTCAGAAGATATGGGAGAACTCTCGATAGGAATAAAGTCTTAGTCTCAGAGAAATCTAATAAGATGCTAATGGCATCGGCCAAAGAAACAAAGGTGAGAAAAACGGTATTTAAGAAAACCCCATGACCAAATCAGGATGATTTCAATGTTTTATCAACAATCCGGGGGGATGATAAACAAAGGGTATTGTCTTTGTGGGTATACTCAATCAGATTAACATTTTTCTAATACCAAAGATAAATAAGCCAACTCAGACGATGGATATTTGGCCCATAAGTCCTGGTAATGTGGGAAACAAAATTGTCTCTAAGGTGAAGTGCCTTAGGTTAAAGAGGATTCTCCTTTCCCTAATTTCTCAAACTCAATCAACATTTGTATATGGAAGGCTGATTTTAGATAATATACTAACAGCTAGACCATTCCTACCATTCCTTGAGGAAAAACTGGTCCATAAGGGGTAGGACATGAGCAAGAAATATGATAGGACATGAGCAAGAAACATGTATCATAAATTGTATGAAAATAATAGAGTGCTCAGTCTTAATATACAGTGAACCAAAAGGAAAATTTGTTTCCACAAGAGATTTAAGACAAGGTGATCCTCTTTTTCTCTTTATATTCATTCCATGGACAAGGTCATTATCTATAATCTGAGGAGAATGAAAAAGCCAGAAACTTGTAACAGGTATTTCAGTGGCAAGAGATAGCCCGAGTGTATTTCATTTATTATATGTAGATGACCGTCTTTTCTTCCGTCAAGAAAATAGAGAGGAACCTATGAATATTTTGAAGATTTTGAGCATATGAAAAGGTTTTGAGATAGTAGATCAATTTTGAAAAATCATCAATTCAATTTGGACATTCAATAGAGGAACAAATAATACAAGATATACATCATATATAAAAAATCCTAAACATAGGAGGCTTGGGGACATATTTAGGTTTACCTGAAAGTTTAGAAGAAGCCAAGACTAAGGTTTTCACATTTGTTAAAGAGAAACTCCAAGAAATTATAAACAGCTGGTCTCCAAAGTTCTTATGGAAAAGGGGCAAGGAGGTAATGAAAAATCAATTTTAACAACATTACCTACATATGTGATGTAATGATATAGACTCCCAAAGTCAATTATACTGAGATTAAACTCGGAAATATCTGATTTTTTTGTTGGAAAACTCGGGTACCTCGAGAAGAATCCGTTGGATCAAGTAGAGGAGCCTATGTAAAGGTGAACATGAAAGAAGCTAAAGCTTCAAGACATTAGAGGAAATTAACTCGACATTGTTAGCTAAAATTTTTATAGAGAATTATTAAGGCGTAGGACTCTTTACAAAGATTTAAAACGAAGATATTTTTGAAACACAATTGTTCTAGACTCTTTAAGGTGTACAACCCCTAATATGGATGGTAAAATATAGTTTTAGCTCAATCTCTGATCAACAAAGGTTCGATTAGAAGGATAGGAAATGAAGAAAATATTTTGGTGTAGGATAGCCCATTGATTCTGGATGTTATACCACGCCCAACTTCTAGGCTAGGACTAAATTTAAATTATGATTTGAAAGATAGCCAGTTAATCAACCCATTAACTAGATCTCAAAGATTAACTTTAGAGAGACAATTAACCATATGTTATTTGAGTATCCTCTAGCATATCAAGCTTGGGAAACATCAAAAATACCTCTAATAAGGGGTGCATTCACAAGTCTATCCCTATTCACTACCATGACTTCCTGTTTTGGAAGATACTAGATATGATGGATAACAAGACTTTTTCATCTATATTTTGGTAACAATAGAAAATGGGAAATAACAAAGCTTTATCTATCATATATAGAGATCCACATAGGTAATACAATTAGCAGAATCAGAGGCAGATTCATGATTTCAAGCAAAATGTGGGATCCTACTGAAATGACTCGAATACTACAAGTTGCATGATTCCTCATGGACATGCTCTCTATACCTTTAACAAGACTTTAAGGCTTCATATTCTATACATGTATCATGGACGGTTCTTGGAAAGACTCAGAGTCCTTCTTAGGATTGGTTTGGATTTGCTTTCTAGATGATTCAAATGGCCTTTGCATGTGAGTCTTGGGTGTCAGAAGAAGTTTCTCAGCTTTGTGTTCAAAATGCAATTTTGTGAGAGATGACGTGCATGATCGAGATGGATTTCATGGAGGTGACAATTGTATTAGACAGTTTTCAAGTTTTGAATATGGTATCTTCCCCAGATAAGTGGCCAATTTTTCTGCCATACTTTGAAGACTTTATTTGTCTCAAGAGTTTACTTTGTAGCTTATCTGCTTTCTTATTTCTCATACTTTAAACTACAAAACCGATCTCCTTGCCTGCAATATTAAGAGGTTTTCAAGGAACTAGTCTTTTATAGACACATTATCTCCTCATCAGCTTTCAGAGCAATTTGTTAATAAAATTTTGAGTTGATAACATAAAATTTAGAAACTAAAAGTCATATAGTGTAATTTTATATATCTATATGTAAAGAAGAGAAAAACTTGAAACCTCTTTTAACATATACTTTAACCATAAACTATATATTTAAGTATTTAAGTATTTAACCATAAAATCAAGCTTTATGCTTTAGACCATCTCCAACAAATATCACAAACCCTTAAATATGGAACATTTGTTTCTCCAACAAATACTTCAAAACCTCAAGTTTTGAAGAATTGAATAGTAGTATTTGGAGTATCACTACATAATACATCAAAATTTGAAGTTTCATTTCTTTTCTTACATTTTAGTTTTTTTAGGTATAAATATTTATAAAAAATTTAATTAGTTTTATTTTTATCATTTCAACACACAAAATACATGATTTCAAAAAAATTTAGGTCGTAACCTGCAATTAAAAAATACAGAGACTTATTAACTACTTCAAATGCTTTAATTGATCATCCATGAGAACATTATAGAAATACTTTTTTTTTATTTTATTTTAATTTATAGTTAAGATTGTGTTGTGTGTTTTTATTATTGTTGTAGTGTATTTTAATATTTTAATATAATGTGTTATTTATTAATATTGTTACTAGTATTTGAAATATATGTTTTATTGTGAATACTAAAAGTACTATGATTTTTATTGATTATAATAAAAATGAGGACTATAATGTAAATAAATACTTATGATTAAATTCTCAAATTTTAACTCGAACCAGATAAGCAATCAGATCCCAGGTTAACCAGTCTAAACGTCAAAACATAGTTTCTATGTGCACACAAAAAACTGTCAATTTCTAACTGAACTATTCTTGTCATGCAAAATTCTACATGAATTTTTGAACCCGGTATTTTTCAAAATTTAGTGAATAAAATTTAAATAATCTAGACAAATTATTTATTTTAATCAAATTCTAAGTTGACCGTTATCTCCGTCACTCAACGATTATTTCCGTGATTATGTCGTTAGACAACATGTGTATGGTCGATGTAAATGACACGTGCACGGCCGAATAAAAGGATAATAAATAAATAAAAGTTAATAAAAATTGAAAATAAAAACTAAAAAGATTAAAAACATTCAGATTTTAAAAAAAAATTAAAAACAATTTTGAAAATTAAAAAACCTTTTTTTTTCTTTTTCAACAAATTGAGAAACTTTTCAATAAATTTAAGTAAGTTTAAAAAGTAAATTTTTTTTAAAAAAGCTAATGAATTATAAAAGAAAAAAGTAGCTCATCACTTTTTATTTTTAATGTTCCTCCAAGATATAGTAGAATGACAGTATAAATATAGTGCCAAAAGTAAAACAAGTCTCGTAAGCATAACAAAATATGAACATAAGAAGTCAAATTCAGAGCATAACAAAGTATGAATCAAATATAACTAACTTAAAAAGTATGACTTCAGATATCAGAGCATAACAAAAGTCGTCTTAAATGCCATTTTTATAAAATTTATAATTAACATTACCACTTATTAGTCTAATTGTCACTCAAAATATTGTATTTCTATTTTATCCTTATGGAGAATCACACTAATTGAAGGAAAAGATTTCATTTCTCAGCTTTCTTATAGTTTTTTAAAAACGTGAAAAAGGTTCTTCTTCGACGATAAAAGAGACAAAGTTCGAGCTTCCTATTCTTCTATGTTCCTGCGCCTAAAGCTTGATCCATCTTGTCGGTTTCTTATCCACTATTCTCCTCCGCCATTGCTACCTGGTTATTTATCCACTCCTCTCCTCTATCCTTGTTGAGTATCACATTTAGTTGGTGCTTTGAAATGAAAATTGCTTGATTGGGTATGAAATTTAGTTGGTATTAACGTTTATAGTGATAATTAGGTATGTTCATTAAAAAAAACTATCATAGTTGTCTTGATTCATGTTCAATGGGAAGAAAACGAGAATACCCAAATCAATTTGATTTCATAAACCAATTATGCAGATTTTGTCCAACTGGTACATTTAAGTACAAAAACTAAGCAATTGTTACTTCTCTGGTAACGAAAAAACTGGTACATTTAGGTACAACTGTTAGAATTTCTGTAATATGTGAATGAATTTTGTTATATTTTATTTAAAGAAGGCGTTAAAATACATGTACACAAAGGTGAAATTTTACTATGGAGGGTTCTATTTAAAAGATCATGAATGGATTTCCAGAAATTGTCTATATGCTATATTGTTTAAGACTTGGTTTTTGGTGGAGATAACTTATTCGCTGTTAGTAGATAAGATATGCAAGAAGATTGGAATAGATGAAACGAATGGGAAGCTCAAATTGAGTTACAGTCAATCTAAAGCTCGGAGAGAGACATATATTGTAGATGATGAGGAAATTTTGATTTATGTGATGTCATTGGATAGAGAAGGGTTGAAACCTGTTTTGCAAGTGAAGTTATTGAATGGTCTGGAAAACAATGAGAGGAAGTGAATTTGGTGAGAATTATGGGGAGCTGGTTTTAAATGGTAGAGTTGATGAGATGGAATATTATTTTACTCAGACTTGGGCATTGGCATATGAGAAATGATTTTTTTAGTTCCGCATGAATCTGAGTAGAGTATTCCTGCAGAAATTTAAGAAATGTACACCTTACCACCGTTTGGTACAATTGGTCCAGTTTAGTCCAATAGCTTTTTGTTTAGTACAATTGGTTTGAATTTGTCGATTGGTACAACTGGTCCACTTTAGTCTAATAGCTTTTTGTGTAGTACAATTGGTTCAACTTGTTTGAAATGGTACAAATTGTCCAGTTTAGTCCAACTGTATGAAATAGTAATTTTTCATTGTTTTCAATTAATATGTGGAATTCTCTAATTTAGCAGTGTAAAGATTGCAAAAAAACATAAGAAAAAATTAGAAATGAATAAAACAATTTTTCAATTTTTTGAAAATATTTTGGTAGTTTTCCACAAAACACTAGTATTAGTATAAGGAGTCTTATGTTAGCCGTAACCCGTTTACTAAGGAAAAAATGTAAACACTATCAATTCAAACATACTGTATTGTGGAAACCTCCGAACTGATGATTAAAAGAGGAAAATCACGAGTCCAACACCAAAACATTTATCCTTCATAAGTTCCAACAATAAAAATTAAAAACCGGTCAAAGTACAACTATGTATACGAATGTACAACTGGACAACTAGGTTCAACTATGTCTAATTTTTTAAAAAAATAAACACAGTTGGGAGGGAGTTTTCAAATTTTCAAAATTTTTAAAAATATTTTATTATTTTAATATTATTTACATTTTTTTCTTTTTTACTTGTCTATTTTTTTTTTTTGGAATTTTGTGATTAATTCCGTTTACAGTTGTACCAATTGGACCAATATCATAAGTTGTCTAAGTTGTTCCAGTTGTTCCAAAATAGAATAACCTAATAAATCACACCAAGTTGTTCAAAATACTAAAAAACATAAACCCAAGTTCAAAATACTAGAATACATATCAGTTCTTCTGTTTTTTCTGATCCCATGGTATATACCTATTGGGTGTTCTTTTGTTCTCCATAACACATGTTTCTATTATCCCATCTCTGTTCACTTTCGCCTTCTTCGTTTCTTCTCTGTCCTTCCTCTTTATCCCTTTTCTCTCCTCATTCTTCTCTTCTTCACCCTTCTTAATCTTATCACCATCTTCTTCTTCTTCTTCTTCGTTTTTCTTTTCACCATCCTCTTTTTCTCATTACCCTTTTGCACCATCCTCTTCTTCTTCATTACCCTTCTCAATCCTATCACCATCCTATTCTTCTTCATTCTCCTTTCATTCTCATTATCATCATCTTCCTTCTCCTCTTTGTTCTCTTTATCATTCTTCTCCTAACCATCTTCACCAAAAACTAGCACTTTTTTTGTGCCTCTGTGATGCATGTGTGTAGTGGGCGGGAATCTTCCTCATCATCAGAGGTATCCTTCAAATACAAAACATATCCATTTATTCGTTTACAATTGCACCACTTGTACTATAACCAAAAATTAGTTCTAAGCTGTTCTTAGGGCAAACATTACCTGGTGTGTCTGAATGCTTTTTCCTTGAGAATCTTCATCTTTATCGCTTAATTGTACTAACTTTACCAACTCACATAACATAACACAATTATCATAGTTGTTATAAATGCACCTTATTTATGTCTTCTTCTTCATCTTAATCTCTTTTCCCCACCTCTTCTTTATCAACAACATCATTAGATCTATCCTGCAAAACCATCACTCAACTAACACAAAACCCATTTTAAATCCCCAAATAATCAACGCCTATTTTTTGTAAACAAAGAAAGATTTCTATATTACCAATATCAAAACCTAATCTTGCATCAATAAAACAGATGTAAAATTAATTAAAACAAAAACTAGCTCTTTTGGATTCAAATCCAACGAAATCAAAAAATTTAACCATGGTCAATCTATCGAATTAAAAACCAGTTCTTTTGGATAGAATTCCAACTAAATCTAAATATTAATCATGGGCAATCTATTAACGATTCATACTTTAAAGCAAGCTCATCAAATCCAATGGTCAACAACTTCAAATCTTCAAGTAACAAATCGGATCAAAGATGCAAATAATTGATTTACACATAATCACTAATTTCACAAACGAAATCGAGAAAAAATGAACAAGAAATCAAAACAAATTGTAAGAGATGATTCCTTACCATTGAATCGTCTCTCTCCCTCTCGCCATGCCTCTTTGTTTTCTCATCGTCGATGTAAGAATAATTTCTCTTATGTGTGGCCGATTTTTCGGTTTAATGACAAAGTTCAAGTTCATATTAAAGTTAAAGATTCTAGTATAATAGTCGATACCGTGATGGATAGGTTTCGGATAATGACACTAGAATCGGGTGTATTGGTAACTCTCTTCTCTTGCAAAATAATATTTATAATTATCTTCTCTATTTAAAGTTATATACTTATATATATGTGGTAATTAAATAATTAAATGTACATATAATCATATATATATATATATATGTATATACATGTAAAGTAACATAACAGTTACTTATAAAAGTGTATGTGTCGTCTATAAAGACACAAAGTAAAGTGTTTGTTTGTGGTGAATTCCATTTATTACAAAAGAAGACGTACAATTACATATATTGAGAGAAACGGAGAAGATAATCAAAGAGATCTTTTGTCCATGAAAAAAATCAATAAAGTGATAAGGAGTCAATTAAGAAGTTCTAATCCACATCATTCAAAACAATAAATCAAGGCTAGTCTTTCTTCTCCATTAATTTTTTTTATTTGTTGAATTAAAACAAATCTAGAATGAGACTTGGGACAGATTTCATAACAGAAATCATGAAATGAATTTCTATTTGATATCAGAACAATCTATATTTGTTTAGTTCACATAGATAAACTTGTTATTGTAATTGATTTTAAAGAAGATTCATGATTTGGTGATTCATTTGATCGCATGAACAACGTTCATGTTTTGTTAATGGTGATGTTGGATCAACATAATCTCAATATCATCGATTCGTATCAATTACAAATAGAACTGATTAAAACTTATCATTCTATAATTGTTGTAAGTTTACAAACAAAATTATTCATGATCGTAATGATGGATGTCATATTTTGAAGTAGATTCATGCATACATGTAACCGTTAAATTGCATTCATGAATTGTTACTTAATCTTCAAGTAACTGCCATTATTATTGTTCGATGTGTTGAATGCGTTTATATATATACTATATATATAATATAAAGACATATATGTAAAGTGACGTGCACAACAATTGTAAATGGATCATTATATAATATTAATGCATTATGAAATGTTAATACAATCTTAATGATCGTAATGTAATGTTAATGTATTAGATGGTATATATATATATTATTAAAGCTTCTACTATATTAAATGAAATTAGGGTAATGAATCGTATTATGAAATATTAATGCAATATAAAAGAAAAGTGTCCATTAAGATATAATGTTTACATAGGTGTTTTGTCGATGGGTCGTGGAAAAATGCAGATTTGTACTCGGGTATCGGTTGGGTGTGTTTCTCTGATGACCATATTGGTATCAGTATGGGCGCTCGGCGGATTAGGAGAAGTCTTTTTGCTCTTCATTCAGAAGTGGAAGCCCTTCTCTGGGCAATGGAGTCTTTAATTTCTTTACAGTTCTTGGAAGTGGATTTTGCAACGGATTGCACGGACGTCATAAAGATCATGACGTATCCAGAAGATTGGTCTGCTTTTCAAATTTACCAGGAAGATTTTTTCAGGTTGAAATCTCTGTTTAATGTTTTTTCACTTTTTGTTATACCAAGATCACTGAACCATAAAGCTGATACTCTCGCTCGTTCTATAGAGAGTCAGCTAATAGTTTGGTTGTGTAATTTTGCCTCTTCTATGCTTATTTAGAGTATAGTTTCTTATCAATATATATTTCCGTTGACAAAAAAAAAGATATAATGTTTACATTGTATGTGACATATTAATCACCAAAGTGGTCTTGTCATATTATATGTAGATATTAAAGTAAAATTATTAAGTGATCATGATTAAAAAGATGCTACATAAAAGTTATATTGATCATTTAAATTATTATATATGTTCTAGGAGATCACCCTAAGGTGGATCATTGGATATATTTAATAATAAGAAAAAGATTAGTCATTTCCACTATAGTCGGTAGTATGTTTACCCAAAGGTAACATATCTATTTGATTTATATGTGTGATTTGATTAATTATAAAAGTATTAAAAAATCTAAAACTAGCATCACTTATAGTGCGTGTCTTTAAGTATTGCACAAAGGTTGCTTAAACACATGCTTTTAAAGTCTAGTATAAATATTTAGGAATCTGTATAAAGTAATCAAAGCACTAACATGTAAGCATGTATAAATGCCTGTAGCTTCATCTAGTATGTATGCATCGGCTAACTCTATCGTGAAATTTAATGGGCTAAACTATGAGAAGTGGTTCGAATAGATCCGGTTCACACTGGATGTAATGTCTTTGGACCATTCAATACTCATTGATGAGGAGTTCTCAGCCATTACAAATGATAGCTCTGAAGCTGATAAGTCTCGTTATGAGACTTGGGAGCAATCTAACAGGTTGAGTCTAAACCTCATGAGAATGACAATGGCGGAAAGTTAGGGAGTGTTCACAATCAGATTTGGTGGACAAGTCGATTGTAGGAAGTCTCATGAGTGAGCTGACTACAGAAAAGTTTGACAGGTCTCAGCCGATCCATGATCATGTAACGCACATGTCTAACCTGGCATCAAAGTTAAAGGCCTTAGGAATGGATGTTCATGAGCCTTTCTAGGTCCAATTCATCATGAATTCTCTACCTCTTGAATTTAGCCAGTTCCAGGTGAATTACAACACCATTAAAGATAAGTGGAACTATCAAGAATTGAAGGCTATGCTCGTTCAAGAGGAGAAGAGATTAAAGAACTTGAAAGATCAAGTTGCTTGCCAGCAGCAACAGGAAGAAACCAAGTGTTAAAGACAAAAAGATAGACAAAGCTTTTATGAAACGAATTGAAAGTCAAGTCCAAAAGGAAAAGGGGTGTTTCTTTTGCAAGAAAATGGGACACTTCAAGACCTATTTTGGATTTGCTTCAGTTCCTCTTTGAGTGACTATGTACCCGAGAAATTCTCCTGATGTAACTCAAAAACTGCATTTCGTTGGATTGAGTTTCATTTGGTATTCATTCAATGTTTTGAAGCAACGAGCTAAATAATTAACATGATCTTATGCTTTTAATGACTTGACAAGCATGTCGTCAATATATACTTCTATTGTCTGTCCAAGCTGATCAACAAACATTTCTTTCACGAGGCACTGGTAGGTAGCTCTAGTGTTGTTCAACCCAAATGACATCACTTTATAACAGTAAGTGTCTTGTTTCGTGATGAATGAAGTCTTTTCCATGTTGTCGGAATGCATTCAAATCTGGTTATACCCCGAGAAAGCATCCATAAACAAAAGAAGTTTGTTTCCAGCTGTTGCCTCGACGATTCGATTGATATTTGACAACGGGTAGCTGTCTTTTGGACAAGCATTGTTGAGGTTGGTAAAGTCTATGCAGACTCGCCATTTTCCATTCTTCTTTGGAACGACTACCGGATTGGCTAGCTATTCAGGGTATTGAAATTTGGTGATTGATCCGATTTCAATCAGCTTTTTAGCTTCTTTGATCACAACTTTTGTTCTCTCTGGCCTGAGCTTTCTTCTCTTCTGTTTGATTGGCTTATATGTCGGATCGACATTCAGCCTATGACTAGTGATTGCTGGGTTGATTCCAGGCATATCACTTGGTGCCCATGCAAAGGTTGTTACATTCTCTTCAAGGAGTCGTATCAGTTTCTCCTTGATTAGCTTGCTAAGGTCAATGCAGATACTTACACATTTTATCAGATCGGCCAAATCAATGTTGACGAGTTCAATAGTCGATTGGTCTGGCTTCTCAGGAGCAGGTGGTTTGGTTAATACTCTGCTTCCTATCGATGCGGCGATCATACATGATTTCTTCCTTAACTTCAGTTTGGCGATAAAGCAAGTTTTAGCCATCTTCTGATCTCCTTTGAGTGTGTAGATTCCTTCATTTGTCAGAATTTTAACACATTGATGATTGCTCAAGGGCACGGCCTTCATCCTGTGTATCCAAGGTGTTCCTAGGATCATGTTGTAGATTGGTGGTTTATCTACAACAAGTAGTTTGATCCATCTTGTAATTCAGCAACTCGGATTGCCAGCTTCACCGTTCCGATCGCATTGATTTGCTTCCATCGAATGTGATCAAGGTTCTGTCCACAGTTTAAGCTGAACATCCGGTAATGCCATCTTATCAAGAGTTTCCTTGAATATTAGGTCCACTCAACTCCGAGTATCAATGAGAAATCGTGAAACATCACAGTCGATAACTCATAGAGTTTGACGACTATGGGATTGAAATGCGGGAAGCTGACTCCTTTGACATCTTCAGCGGTGAAAGTGATCACTGAATCCACGACATGCATGCACTCCTTGACAGGCTCCTGCTTGACTGAGGTGACTACCTTTTGTTTGTATTTCTTAATTGAACGAATAATGTCATCACAAAATTGCAATCTGCCCATGATTACACCAACAATAACTCGTGGGTTGCCCGATCTGTCATTGTCCCCCTCTTGTTTTTTTTGCTTAGTTGCTTCCAAGGTGTCATCCTTCGGGTTGCCGATTTGAAAGCAGCTTCTTGTTGCTCGGCTTCTTTCCGTTTCTGCGCCTTGTACCTCTGGGTTTCTTCTTCTGAAACCTCCATCTCTCCCTTACTAAATTTTTCAGCAAGGAATTCTTATAGCTGTTTGCACTTCGCGATCGATTGACCCGCTTTCTTGTGGAACCTTCAGTATTTGTTTCGATTGTAGGTGTTATTAAATGACTTGTCATGGGCCTATTACTCTCCCCAACTTGGAATGCGATTGCTGAGTTCGCTTCCCTTTATTATGCTGTCTTGGCTCGTAATGCCCCTCTCTCGGCTCTTTAGTTGTCGAGTTTTGTAGTATATCTTGGCTTTATGAGAGGATACGTTTTTTCCTCTATGCACTATGCATGTCTTGCTACTCTGCAAAGGGCTTCAGAGATTTTATTGGGCATATTGACAAAAAGGTCCCGTTTAAGTGCTTTGATAGTCACCATTCCAGTTCAGAGTGCTTCAATATCCATGTCGTCACTAATTTTGGCCTTCGTCAGAATCTTCTTGAAGTGTCTGAGATATGACTTCAAAGGCTCGTCGAAGCCTTGCCTTAAAGATCTCAACTCAGCAGTTGAGGTATCTTGATTGATGAATAAGGCATATTGCTTCATGAACAACTCGGCGAGTTGATTGAAACTCTTGATTGATCCGGATGGTAGCTTGGTGAACCATACCAAAGTCTCTCTGGTTAAATTTCTTGCGAAGTGCTGACAGTAGTCTGCGTCTTCGTTGTCTATGGTGTAGTTGGTAACATTCATCATGACATTGAAGGCACTCATGAATTCCATGGGGTCCAAATTTCCATCATAAGAGGGGCATTGAAGCCGCAATCCTGTGTTTACCGAGACTCTCCTTATTCGCAGTGCGAATGGTGATTTCTGTACATAAGGTAGGATCCTTCCTATCTTGAGTGCCGAGCTGGTAGCTTGATAGAATTTCAACTTTATGTCGTCAATCATCCTTAATACGGTTGCATCATCCAATGTTACTTGACCATGCTGTCTAGACGTACTTGGTATAGCAGAATGATCTTGCACCAAGGTGTTTATTGGCTGTGGACTTAGAAAGTCACAGAACAGTGTTCTTTGAACACTAGCCAAAACTTCCGCGCATGGCCTATTGACCTGTGTAGTCGGGAGACTACTCTCATTCAAACGAGACTCGAGCCGATTAAACCTTTCGGCTTTTCTTCGGTTGGAAGTTTCATGTTATGCAATCAGGTTTCACACTAAGGTCCCGAGTGTCATTGATCCTGGTGGTGGTGGCGGAAGATCAATGTCCTCCCGAGTCTCTTGTTGATTCCCTTCCTGAGTTCAAGTTGAATTCAGGGTTGATCCATTCGTTAAATTGACGTGCTCGTGAGGGAGAGGTTTCCTCCTTTCCGATGGGTTGATGGTGATTTCTCCTTTAACCATCTTCTTATACTCAGAACTTTATCTTTCTTCTGTGAAGATGTCCTTCGATATCTCTCCATAGACAGCGCCAACTTTTGGAACCGGTCTTAGCACAACGAGTACTAAAACGATGGTTCATGATTAAAAGAGTGGGAGAGAATGAGCAAAGACACTTGTAGGTTTGATTGGGAGCAAGAGCTTAATTAACTAAGAACAAGAAGGAATGATTACAAAATTGATGTTCTTATTAGACTTAGTATGCCAAAAAGTCGATCCATTTTTTCAAAGTATTGTGCATCTATTTATAGTTTATAGAGGCGGTTACATATATAGAAAATAAAGAAAGATTTATAAATCTTGTTGATAAAGCTAGATCTGTTAAGATTCATGCTAGATTTATGGAATTTTTCCGTGTCGGAACAGAAAAACTTCTATTTATCATTTGATATGTGTCATCCAACTTCCCTTCAAGTTCGTGGAACCTTCCGAGATGAGACATTTTTCCGAGTTGAATATTTTATCTAAGTTGAAGAATTAATACTTGCAACCAGATAATTCTTTTATATTCGACCCGTTTTTTTCAGTGGATCGAAGTAGGATCTCGGATCCACCTCCAATATTTTTACTGATATTATTTTATTGTATAAAAGATTATTGATAATAAATAACTTACTTAATCATCAACTGAAACGAATTCAGTTGTCTGGTTATACTCTTTGATAAAGAATTTCCAGAGTTGAATGATCTTGAGCTTGTTGGTTTAAGAATCACAATGGAGTTGAAGAACCATATTTTTCTTTAATCGAAAGTAGAAGATGGTTTCGTGTAACTTTTTTGATGAATTGAGTAATGTATTACGGTCTAACATGTATAGAGAATGTGATTCATTGTAGCCTAATATAATTTAAATCTCAATAGAATGTATTAGATCTTAATTGCTTTTCTTTCGTAATTATAACACAATTATTTTGTTACTATATGTTTCCGATACAATTAATAATGGATGAATATAAATGGTCAAAAAATATATCATATAAAATCAAAAATACAACAACTGGATGTTTATAAAATTGTGGTGATTTGTTTATGTAAATTAATATGAAATCAAAGCTATTTTTAATTTAATTAAGCTACATTATAGTATTATAATAAATGTAGATTTATTTTGTATTAATTTTTGTTTGGCCTGAAAGTTTATTATATTGACATAACTTTCCTTCATTTTTGATTTACATAAATAAAATATCTATTTACTTTCTATACAATGAATACAAATCAATATATTAACCTTGAATCATATCTTTATTCAGTCAGTTTATTGCCGAAGAACATAAACAAAACTAAATGCTAATCTTAAATACTACAGCTAAATTATCTAGTTACTAGTTTCCGATACAATTAATATAAATTATTATATTTTATTTCAGATTTACATCTATATTAAAATCATTTCTTTTGGAAATTATAAAATATAATAAATAAAAATCGAACTGGTTTGTATTCTTTTGAAAATGGTATCAATCATTTCGAATGATTATAACCAAATGGTATAGATTACATCTTAAAATTAAATTTTGAATCTACAATATTAAATATTTTAGATCGGATGAAATCTCCAATATTAATTGAATTATCAATATACCATAAACATTTTTTCAATTTAATTCTTCATTTAAACATATAATCAATCATGATAATCAATAAATGCTTGAAAAATAAAGACAATCTCCCCAAAATACCCTCAGAAAAATTGTTAAATTGAATGGCATTCTATGTAGTTTTAACATTGTAGTAAAGATAATTCTAAATATTGTTATTTTTTTATTATATAGAAGAGGCTTCATCAACTCATTTATGTATGTGCTTCATCAACATATACTACTGTCTTTTCCACTTCCTTAATGTCAATTAATATAATTTCCAACAAACCATATAGTAAGATGTCAACTCATTTATGACAAAACATTTATTTACTATGCCGAAATGGTCTGATTTATTGAAAATTTCTAAGGTTTATGACGAATTGAGATTTTTGAATTAGGGTTTAGGAGTTGAATTTTTTTAAATCGGGTGGATTATGATTGTAGTAGAGTTGCAATCAGGTTGTAATTAGTTTTACTTTTAACTTACTGTTGGAATCGGTTAGCACAACGAGCACTAAAACGGTGGTTTATATATGATTAAAAGAGTGGTAGAGAATGGGCAAGGATGCTTGTAGGTTTGACTGGGAGCAAGAGCTTAGTTAACTAAGAACCAAAAGGAATGATTGCGGAACTAATGTTCTTATTAGACTTAGTATGCTAAAACATCGATCCTTTTTTTCCAAAGGATTGTGCCTCTATTTGTATTTTATAGAGGCGGTTACATATGTAGGAAATAAAGGAAGATTTACAAATCTTGTTGATAAGGCTAGATATGTTAAGATTGGTGCTAGATTTATGGAAGTTTTCCTTGTTAGAACAAGAAAACTTCCATTTATCGTTTGATAATATGTCATCCGACTTCCTTTCAGGTTCGTGGAACCATCCGAGACGAGATATTTTGCCGATTCAAATATTTTATCCAAGTTGAAGACTTAGTGCTTGCAACTGGGTGATTCTTTTATATTCAACTCGTTGTTTTGAGTGGATGGAAGTAGGATCTCTGATCCACCTCCAACAATTGTCCCCTCCAGACTCGGAAAATTCTAGTGCCGAATTTCCGAGTCAAAAAGGTTGTTTCATCTTCCAGAATCTTTGGTACACATGTCAGTTTTCCAGTGGGCTAGTTGAACAGTCACCTCGTATTTATGCGAGTCATATTATTACTGTGTGGCGTCACTTTGGTTACTTCCCGCTCAGTTATAATTATAATTTTGCGTCGCTTTGTATTTCAATAATTCTCTATAAATATCGTGCTTCTTCTTCTCATACCATTCACTTTTTATCTACACCATCTTGCTTTAACGACTTCTGAGTTCTTCTATCTTCAAACTTCTTTAAATTTTTCTAACTTCTTTTCTTCATTCATCTTTGAAAATGGGTCTTGACGATTTTAAACTCCCAAACGTTGAAGCTGGTTTCAATTCTGCACTTGAGGGATCAATTTTTCGACCTTCTAGAGATCCTTCTAGGGTTTCTGAACCCGTAGGTTCTTCATCTCAGGACTTGGTTGAAGTCTCTTCTGGATCCGGCCGTGGAGAATCGCGGCCTGCAAAAAAGGCGAGAGTTGATGCATCGTTGGTGATCGGTTCTCCAAGAGGAGGTGGCAGGAGTGGTTCCGCATGTTCTTCTCGTGGAAGGAGTAGGGGTACCCAAGACTTCCGATTTATCGACATCCATACAAGTCCTTGTTCGATTTTGGACTTTTGGTCTGAGTGTGCTGGCTTAATGAGTCAGATTAGGACTTCACTGAAGTGTCTCCCTTCTCCAGATCAAATGAAGAATCGAGAGGAGTATGAAGAGGCTTCGTATTTGTTGTTCCGGGTTCAAACTGATTTTTTGATTGTTGCTTTGTATATATTGTCTTACTTCCAATTTCTGAGTTGTTACTCTCTTGTCTTCTTTACAGTTTATCGCTTGTCTGAATAACATTATGTTAGAACGGCAGAGATCTGTTGCCAACCCAGAAAGCGGTTCTCAAAGGAACACAATTGGCCGCGCTACTGGAAGTTATCTTGAAGTGGGTGAACTTTGGTCTAAGCTCTTTGAGGCAGAAAAGGAACCATTCGTGTTAAGGACGAGTAGAAACTTGAGCGAGAGAACGTCCTCAAATTGGTCGTTTACAATGAGGCTTTGTCAGAGTCACTTGAATGTGCTGACTCTGATCGTGGTTCCGCTTTCAAATCTGCTCAGAAAGGAAGCAAGGAGGTTCTGAAGCTGCGTGCCGAGTTGGACATTATGAGGGGGGATTTTGACTCCCGTCTCCATCAGGCCTTAACTGTTAAAAACTTGAAGATCTTCAAGGTTCTTCATGACCGTCTGTCCATACGTTTTGGCCGAATTTCTGCTCGGTTCAATAATCTGGACAGGAACCTTGAGACCCGTTTGTTGTACGCCCAGTTTGTTGGGCCGGCAAACGCTCTCCAATTTCTTTCCAACCGTGGAGTCGACATCCCTTTTGCGATCATTGAATCGATGACTACCAAAGTGAACGAGTTCAAGGAGCTCGTTAATAAAGATAGCTTGACGCCGCTGCTTTTGGTGTACTTGGTCGTCCCAATTTTTGAAGCTAGAGAAGCCTCCAATGCTGGCCAAAGTGGACTCACAGAAGCACTGTAATTTCTCAGGACCTTGTCGTAGTCTTCTTTTGTAGCCGCCGCTTGGCTTCTTTTAGGAGTTGTATATACTTTTTTGCACTTGGTGCTTTTGTAAATATTTTTCCTGTGTAAATGAAACGAAATTTGGTCATGACTGAACAACTGTTTAACTTATTTGACTCGCCATTTTATGAATTCTTGTTCCTGAGATCATTTTCTTGTTTTTTGCACGTTTAGAGAAATTTCTTCCCGCATTTAGATAGTTTGATCTCGTTTTGGCTTAGGAAGATAATTTTCTGTTATGTAACATTATAGCTGAGATTTTGGGACTCAAGTTCTAAGAAGTTCAGACTCGGAAACCATATTCGTAAAACTTGGTCTAAAGAATTTTTGATTGTCTATTCAGAATCCGTGTTCTGACTTTGTTTGAGACTTTCATCTCGTAACTCTGTACAAAGTTGTGCTTTGTCTTCTAAGTGAGATTTCAATCTCAGCAAATTTGTACAAAGCTTTTGCTTTGTCTTTTAAGTGAGATTTTGATCTCGGCAAATCTTTTAAAAAGCGTTGTTTTGCCTTTCAAGTGAGATTTTAATCTCGCAAACTTGTACAAAGTATTGCTTTCCTTTTTGACGAGAACTGATCTAGTAGACCATTTTTGAACTTTGTTCCATTTGTTTGGTGAGATTTCCATCTTGAAGGGTTTACGCAAAGCTTTAGGCCTTGTCTCTTCCTGTGAGAATTAGATTCCTGCTATTGTTATGAGAAGTTAATCTCGTAACAGTCAAGTATTGTATAAGTTTTCCGAGGTTGAGTTTGGTGAGCTTAGAATTCAATTTTAAAGAGTAGGACTAGGCCTTAGTTTGAGATTTTAAGATTTAGACTCATTGATTTTAAGTTTTTTGAGATAAGGCATTTAATATAAGGATTATACCTTAGTTGGATATTTTTGAGATTTATTAGACTCAGTGATTTTATGTTTTTCGAGATTAGGCTCGGCGAGTTGAGAACTCGGCATTTGAGATAAGGACTAAGCATTTAGTCGGGGATACTTTGAGGTTTAGACTCGGTAAAATTTCTTTGTTTGGAACAAGTTTTCCGAGATTGAGCTCGGCAAAATTTTAATACTCGGCTTAAAGATAAATTGCGTTTGTTTTTTGCACGAATTTATCTCGGCTTGTGACTTGTAAAGATATAGGGTCTAAACTATTCTTTTTTTTTAGATACAGACTTGGGACAAATAAATTTTGTATAGAGTCTAGCTGGACCAGAAGGCTACCTACGTACCCCGAAGGGATCATGCCAAGACGTAGTTCTCATTACATAACTAATTAAGTAGACAGAGATGCGTTAAATGACGCATCAAATTCGCCGAGGTGGTGAGCTTTTTAGTAGTAGTATTGCTTTAAGTTGATGGAGTTCCAACTTCAAGGAATTGGTATTCTTTCCATGCTAGTGATTTTGTAATTTCCTGACTTTACAACTTCAAAGTTAATATATGACCCTTCCAATTTACACCGAGTTTCCTGGCATTGAGCTCGGCCGTGTTCTCGAACACTTTTTGAAGTACAAGATCTTTGACTGCAAAGTGTCATCCGCGTACTTTCTTGTTGTAGTACTTAGCGGTTTGTTGCTGATAATTTTGTACTCGAAGAAGTGCTTCATTGCATTCTTCTTCTAAGTAATCAATACTACTTTCTATAGCATTGTTGTTAGCGTCTTCATTCTCGGAAAGACTTTTATGGCGTAAATTTAGCACAACTATCTCGGCTGGAGCCATTGCCTCTATCTCGTGAGAAAGGGTGAATGGAATTTGTTCGGTTGATCACCGAGGTGTGGTTCGATGTGACCATAATATGCCATCCAACTCGGAAGCCACACTTCCCTTCTTTTCTGAGAGTCGTTTCTTTAGACTATCGAGGATCTGTTTGTTCATAGCCTCAGCCTGGCCATTTTCTTGTGGGTTTCGTGGCGTTTACTTGCTTACTTGGATATTCCATATTGCGCAGAAGTTGGTGAATTTCGCCGAGATGAATTGAAATCTGTTATCGGTTATGATCTCGTATGGAAGACCATGTTGGCAGATGATGTTTTTCCATACGAATTTGATTACATCTTTATCCTTGATCTGAAAGTAAGCTTCTACTTCGACCCATTTTGAGAAGTAGTCGGTCATAACGAGCATGAACCTCTTTTGCCGGGATAATGGTAATGTTCCCACTATATCCATTGCCCATTGAATGAATGGATAAGGAATTATTGCCAATGTTAACTCCTCGGTTGGAGCGTGAATAATGTGCCCGTGTCTTTGACACTTATCACATTTAGCAGTGTATTCGGCGCAATCCATAGTCGGCCAATATTATCCAAGTGTTCTGATCTTTTGAACAAGTGTTCTTCCACTGTTGTGTTTTCCTCCCACTCCATCGTGTATCTTTTTGATGATCTCATCAACTTCGTTTTCGTGAATGCAAGTGAATAATACTCTTTTTGTACTTCTTCGGTAAAAAATTTCACCGACTTGAACATAAAAAGCACACTTGGCCTTCAACCAGCGCGCTGCCCATCTGTCTTCTGGCGTTTTGTCGTCTAGGATGTAAGCTAAGATTTCATTTCTCCAATCTATTTTATGTTTGTCATTATGTTCAGCGTCTGCCATCTCAGAATCGATTCTTCTCGGACTTCATCTATAGCTGAGACGACTTCTACATCTCCCTTTGTTAAACTTATGCTTGGTCGATCTATCCTTTCCCTTGGGATAATTCGCCTTTGGATGGGATCCATTGTAGATGCTAGAGCGGCTAGGGCGTCGGCGGAAGTGTTCTTGGGTCTTGAGTTTTTGTTGATTCTTAATCTCAATTCCTTAGTTAACTCTTTTACCACATGAAGGTAGACTTCCATCCGATCATTCTTCGTGTTGTAACCCCTGTTTACTTGGTTAACAACAAGTTGGAAGTCGCAAAAACAATCGATGATGGTAGCTCCGACTTCTTTAGCTAGTTTTATCCTCGTAATTGGAGCCTCGTACTCTGCTTCATTGTTTGAAGCTAAGAAAGCAAGTTAGAACGACTGCTCTACGATTTCTCCTCTGGACTTTCTTGCCAGATTCCTACTCTCGAGTCGTGTTGTGATGAAGATACATTCACATATACCTTCTATATTTGATCTTTTGTCATGTTTAGAGGTTCTAGATCTGGCGATAGCTTGATTATGAAGTCGGTTAAGACTTGTGACTTCGCACTTGTACTTCCTTTGAATTCGATATCGTACTCACTTAACTCAACTGCCCACCTTGCCAGTCGTCCTGACAGATTTGGACTATGTAGTATTGTCCGTAATAGATGATTTGTGAATACTATAACAGTATGAGACTAGAAGTAAGGTTGTACCTTCCTTGTCGAAGTTACTACTGCTAATGGAAGCTTCTCTGTGGCTTGATATTGGGACTCAGCTCCATCCAATGACTTGCTGATATAGAAGATAGGGTACTGAGTTCCTTTGTTATCTCGAACTAGTACACCAATAAATGTCGAGGTAGAAATTGTAATGTATAACTATAGTGGTTCACCGTTTTCTGGCTTAGTGAGAATGAGCGGTGTTGAAAGGTACTCTTTCAACATGGAGAAAGCTTTCTCGCAGCTTTCGTCCTACTTGAATTCTTTGTTTTCACGTAACAAGTTGTAGAATGGAAGACATTTGTCGGTCGAACGCGATATAAAGCGGTTCAGGGCAGCTATTCGACTTGTCAGCCTTTGCACTTCTTGCTTATTCATTGGAGAGGGCAACTCTTGAATTGCCTTGACCTATTTTGGATTTGTTTCAGTTCCTCTTTGAGTGACTATGTACCCGAGGAATTCTCCTAAGTAACTCTAAATGTGCATTTCGCTGGATTGAGCTTCATCTGGTATTCATTCAAAGTTTTGAAGCAACGAGCTAAATGATCGACATGAACTTTTGCTTTTAATGACTTGAAAAGCATGTCGTCAATATATACTTCCATTGTTTGCCCAAGCTGATCAGCTAATATTTTGTTCACGAGGTGCTGGTAGGTAGCTCCAGCGTTGTTCAACCCAAATGGCATTACTTTATAACAGTACGTGTCTTGTTCTGTGATGAATGAAGTCTTTTCCATGTTGTTAGGATGCATTTGAATCTGGTTATACCCCGAGAAAGCATCCATAAACGAAAGAAGTTCGTCTCCAGCTGTTGCCTCGACGATTTAATCGATATTCAGCAACGGGTAGCTGTCTTTGAGACAATCTTTGTTGAGGTTGGTAAGGTCTACGCAGACTCGCCATTTTCCATTCTTCTTTGGAATGACTACCGGATTGGCTAGCCATTCAGGGTATTGAACTTCGCTGATTGATCCGATTTCTATCAGGTTTTTAACTTCTTCGATCACGACCTTTCTTCTCTCTGGTCCAAGCTTTCTTCACTTCGGTTTGATTGGCTTATATGTCGGATCGACATTCAGCCTATGACGGTTGATTACCGGGTTGATTCCAGGCATATCACTTCGTGCCCATGCAAATATTGTCACATTCTCTTCAAGGAGTTCATATCAGTTTTTCCTTGATAGTCTTGCTCGGGTCAATGCTGATATTTACACATTTTTTCGGATCAACCAAATCGATGTTGACGAGTTCAACAGTCAAATTGTCTAGCTTCTCAGGAGCAGGTGGTTTGGTTAATACTCTGCTTCCTATCGATGCGGCGATCATACATGATTTGTTCCTTAACTTCAATTTGGCGATGAAGCAAGTTCTAGCCATCTTCTGAACTCCCTTGAGTGTGTAAACTCCTTCATTTATCGGGATTTTAACACATTGATGACAACTCCAGGGCACGGCCTTCATCGTGTGTATCCAAGATATTCCTAGGATCATGTAGTAGATCGGTGGTTTATCTATAACAAGTAGCTTGATCCATCTCATAATCCCAGCAACTCGGATTGCCAGCTTCACCGTTCCGATCACAATGATTGTGCTTCCATCGAATGCCATCAAGGTTCTATGCATAGGATTAAGCAGAACATCCGGTAATGCCATCTTATCAAGAGTTTCCTTAAATATTAGGTCCATTGAACTCCGAGTATCGATGAGAATTTGTGAAAACATCGCAGTCGGCAACTCGGAGTTTGACGACTATGGGATCGTTATGTGGAAAGCTGACTCTTTTGACATCTTCAGTGGTGAAAGTGATCACTGAATCCACTATGTGCATGTACTCCTTGACATGCTCCTGGTTGACTGAGGCGACTACCTTTCGTTCGTATTTCTTAGTTGAACGAATAGTATCGTCACAAAATTACAATCTGCCCATGATTACACCGATAACAACTCGTGGATGGCCTGATCAATCATTTTCCCCCTTTGACTTTTGCTGCTTAGGTGCTTCCAATGTGTCGGCCTTCGGTCTGCAGATTTGAAGCAGCTTCTCATTGCTTGGCTTTTTTCTGTTTCTACGCCTTGTACCTCTGGGTTTCTTCTTCTAAAACCTCCAACTCTTCCTTACTGAATTTCTCAGCAAGGAATTCTTGCATCTGTTTGCAATTCGCGGTCGAATGACCTGCTTTCTTGTGAAACCCGCAGGGGCTATTGCTCTCCCCAACTCAGAATGCGGTTGCTGAATTCACTTTCCCTTTATTATGCAGTCTTGGCTCGTAATGCCCCTCTCTCAACTCTTTAGTTGCCGAGTTTCACTGTATATCATGGTTTTATGAGAGGATTTGCTTTTCCTCTACGTACTCTGCATGTTTTACCGCTCTGCAAAGGGCGTTGGAGATCGTATTGGGCCTATTGATAAAAAGGTCTCGTTTAAGTACTTTGTCAGTCACCATTCCAGTTTGGAGGGTTTCAATAGCCATGTCGTCACTGACTTTGGCCTTCGTCGGAATCTTCTTCAAGTGTCCGAGATCTGACTTCAAAGGCTCGTCGAAACCTTGCCTTAAAGATCTCAACTCAGCAATTGAGGTATCTTGATTGACGAATAAGGCATATTGCTTCATGAACAACTCGGCAAGTTGGTTGAAACTCTTGATTGATCCAGTTGGTAGCTTGGTGAACCATACCAAGGCGTCACCGGTTAAATTTTTTGCGAAGTGTTGCCAGTAGGCTGTGTCTTTGTTGTCCATGGTGTAGTTGGTACCATTCATCATGACGTTGAAGGCACTCATGAATTCCACGAGGTCTGAATTTCCATCATAAAAGGGGCATCGAAGCTGCAATCCTCTATTTACTGAGACTCTCCTGAGTCACGGTACGAATGGCGAGTTTTGTGCCTGAGCTAGGATCCTTCCTATCTCGGGTGCCGAGCTGGTAGCTTGATGGAATTTTGACTTTATGTCGTCCATCATCCTCAATACAGTTGCAGCGTCCAATGTTACTTGATCGTGCTGTCCAGACGTACTCGATATAGTAGAATGATCCTGCACTGAGGTGTTAACTGGCTGCGGACTTGGAAAGTCCCTAAATAGTGTTCTTTGAACACTAGCCAATGCTTCTGCGCATGACCTATTGACTTGTGTTGTCAGGAGACTACTCTCATTCAAACGAGACTCAAGCCGATCAAACCTTCCGGCATTTCTTCGGTCAAAAACTTCATGTTGTGCGATCAGGTTTTGCACTAAGGTCCCGAGTGTCAGTGATTCCGGTGGTGGTGGGGGAAGATCAGTGTCCTCCTGAGTCTCTTGTTGATTCTCTTCCTGAGTATGAATTGAATTCAGGGTTGATCCATTCGTTAAAACGACGTGCTCCTGAGGTAGAGGTTCCCTCCTTTCCGGTGAGCTGATGGTGATTTCTCCTTCAACCATCATTTGATTCTCAGAATTTTTTTTTGCTTCTGTGAAGATGTCCTTCGATATCTCCCCATAGATGGCGCCAATTGTTGGAACCAGTCTTAGCCCAACGAGCACTAAAATGGTGGTTCCTGGTTAAAAGAGTGGGAGAGAATGGGCAAAGACACTTGTAGGTTTGATTGGGAGAAAGAACTTAGTTAACTAAGAACAAGAAGGAATGATTGTCGAATTGATGTTCTTATTAGACTTAGTATGCCAAAAAGTCGGTCCTTTTTTTCAAAGGATTGTGCCTCTATTTATAGTTCATAGAGGCGGTTACATATGTAGAAAATAAAGGAAGATTTACAAATCTTGTTGATAAGGCTAGATCTGTTAAGATTCATGATAGATTTATGGAAGTTTTCCGTGTCAGAATAGGAAAATTTCCATTTATCGTTTGATGATGTGTCATCCGACTTCCCTTCAGGTTCGTGGAACCTTCCGAGACGAGATATTTTGCCGAGTCGAATATTTAATCCGAGTGGAAGACTTAGTGCTTGCAACCTGGTGATTCTTTTATATTTGACCCGTTGTTTTTAGTGGACCGAAATAGGATCTCGGATCCACCTCCAACACTTAGTTACCATGTTATTTTATGTTATCTAAATTGAATTTATTTTATTTTGTTTTCAAGTTATTTTATTTTGTTTTGAATTTAATTTAGTTTTTTTCAAATTTTTATTTATTTTTTATACGGTCATACACGTGTCATCTACATTGGATGTACACATATTGTTTAAGACACAATTGTGGAGATTTAATCGTTTAGCGATGGAGAGAGTAATCAACTTAGATTTAGGCCAAGAATAAATAGTTTGTGTTGATTATTTGAATATTTTTCAAAGTTCGAAAAATACCGGATTCAAAAGTTCATATAGAATTCGACACCACATGGAAACTTCAGTTAAAAATTGACTTATTTCCGAGGTAGGGACCAATTTATTCCTCCCAAAGAACATTGTTTATTTGATCTTTCTAACCAAATCCGTAAGAGAAATCAAGACATGTAGATATTTGTACTAAACTGTTGTAAATGATCTGACAATATCTTGAAATCGAACTGATAGACCAAAAAAAAAGAGAGAAAGAAATATAGACGTAAAAATAGGCAACAAGTCGGACTAAGTTTAATTCTTCAACATTGCTAATACAACAGCTCAAATGAACAAACAGAGGCTTGCCTGTATACAGTTCCTGACATAATAATCCAGAAATCTTGTGGATATAGAGAGTTTGGTTTCTACACTGAGTCAAAAACTGTTACATGGGTAATATGAAAGCTCTTACTCTTATCTCTTGCAGCAACAGTGAATGATTTTTTTAATCAGTTCCTGCTCCAGTGTGAAGCAACTCCTCTGGTATAGCAGCTGGGTCCAAGTCCCAACAATTTCCGGGCAAACCACTAGTTTCTTCTTTTAGAAACCAAGATGGCACTTGATGTGAAAACCGCAGCATCTCTTGCCTTGGTATCCATTTTGTACTTTCTTCCTTCTCTTTCCTGCAATACACAGT
>OVBA01003186.1:0-29409 GCA_900406435.1 Lepidium aucheri | reverse complement strand
CTATTTGAGTCATTTACCTATAATTTCAACCTATTTGAGTAAATCACCCTTGTGTTAAAGTGTTTATGTATCAATCCTCCTCCCTTAAATTAGTTTTTGGGTATGAGTTAGACTCATTCTAATAAACTTAAACTCCAATGTTATAAACATATAACTTATAGTTAACCATTCACGGAAGAGTTTCTTACAAATTAGTAAGTTTTTTTTGTGGATTGAGAATGAACGTAACAAACTAAACAAAAATAATAATAATTAGCGTTTGTCGATTCAATTGTTGGAAAAAGAATGAAAATACGTAGAAAACACATATATATATATATAACAAAGTATATATATGAATCAGAAGTTTTTGTTATATATATATATATAATAATAATATAAACAAATGAGAATTATAATATATCTATTAATCCATATATATATATATATATATCGACATGATTATATTCAATAATATCCTTCAAATATGTGAAGGGATGTATAAAGCCAACAAAAACCTGCGAGGTGGCCACATATATTTATTACAACTCGCAGAACACCCACGAGTTTAGGACCAAAACCTTAAATACTTTTGGCTATGTAGATTTAATGGAAATGGCCTACTCTTAGATATTCATTATCCAACAAAATAATTCTAGCTCATATGAGACTTACAATTAGAAGATCTTAATAAGCTTTCTTCACCTTGGAAGTGTGATTGGAATTGTTAACAAAAGAACACGAGTTTGTTTTTTTTAGATTATATATTGTTTATAAGCTTGTTGAATAAAACAAACTGTAAAATTTCCAAGTTTGATGGTTTAAACTTTGGAAAACAACCATAATGAAGAAAAATGAAATGAATAAACAACCATAATGAAGTTAAATCGCGTAGTTAGTGCATTCTTCATTACCTATACAATAGTTGAAGAAATAATAAAACTGTCTAGACTAATATTTAGACTAATATTATCATGTTTAGGTGTTACTTCGTTGTCATCTTTGTAGTCTTCGAAAACTATAAAGATGGCAACGAAGTAACCATCTTTACTCAAGTTCTATTCCAAAAATTGCTTAACATTATATGATAAGTTTATATATGATTTGGATTAATGATTAGCATATTGATGATGGAAATAATTGTAAACCCAATACGGCCATGGTTGAATGGTAGAGTGAAAAAGTTTCTGATAGCGGTAATGGTAGTATACTATCTGAATTCATTCCCATTTCATCATATTGTTTGTGATATGTAAGATACCAGTAGTACATCAAAAAACAAAAAACAATTGACAAAGAAAAGATAAGCATGTGGGAAGTAAATGAAGAGCAGAACCGTAAGAGCTTTGTCTCTCGTCGGACAAACCAAATCTAACCAAATATTACACATTTGTCTTTCTCTTACACTTCTTCCATTAAAAGCACTTTGCTTTCTCTATTTTTCACCTTATTTATTTATTTTCATTACTATCAATTTTTTTAGCCCTCTACCTAACCAATAATCAGTCTATTTGGGTCGGACATGCCTTAGGCCTTTTAGCCCTTTATGATTTTGTTGTCTTTTGTAGATTGGAACAGAAGTTGATCCGCATGTCACAAAATCGTAGTTAAGCTTCGTTTTATCAATACTCATGCTACGTTAGATTGAATGCATTGAATGCACTGAATTTGTAGGGTTGGGTTTGGTAATAACATTAACTTCATTCACAGCAAACACATCACTCATGTCATAGCAATTACTCCTCCCCAACTATGAACTCCAAATTATTTTCATTTCTACAGTAACCTCTCAAGACTCTATCCTTCAAAAAAAAAACCAAAGAACACAAAGTGAGTGTCGGTCAAAAAGAGAGTTCTAACCTCTAAGTGACTATATCACTAGTCAAGATTTTTCATTATCTCTCTTGTACTCAAACACTCTCTAAGCAGCTCTATGGCTTCCGAGCAAGAAGTTATATCACTCATTTCTGAACTGATATCAATCGATGACTCTTGGGAAGTGGATAATGGAGATGCAAATATGGAAATCACAGCATGCATTATTGAAATAATCTATATGGTGAGTTTGTATTGGCAGCCAAAGCCAAAGTCAGAGCTCATGTTAACCATTGCTCAAACCATCTTTGTTTTCAAGTCTATGGTAATGGATTCTCAGCCTGAGCCACTAAGAGAGCTCATATCTTTCATCACTCGAAAGACTTCTCTAGATATTGATCCATTTTCAGAGCCGGAGTTGGAGCTCTTACCACACTTTGGTAAAATATTGAATCTTGAGCCAGAACCTGAACTCATATCACTCATCCGTCAAATAGTCTCTCTTGTCATCTCTATGGATCCAAACTGGAAAAAGCTTATTTGTTTATGTCCTCAAGTAGCAGTAAGATTGGTAAAAGGAAAACTGCTTGTGGATGAAGACTTCATGTGGGAAGCCAATTACAAGTGTTGTTGTTTCCCTTTTTACTAGTTAAAATTCAGGTCCACAGGAGAAGATGTTACACATTTTTTCCGTAGAGGCTGCAATGGCAAGAACCATAATGAGAATAGCAAGGCTCTGGTGGAGATCAAACACTCTCTTCATCCAAAACATTCTCTTCGGCTTGCTTTGTTGCGAAAATCTCATGAAAGGAGGCAATGCTATTGTTGTAATAAAGATCTCAAGGAGCTAGTTTATTGTTGCTTAGTTTGTGACTATGCTATGAACATAGCTTGTGTGGAGAAACCACTTGTTTTGTCTATAGACAATAATTCTAAGTGGCATAAGCATACTCTTCATTTGTTTCCAAGACAGACTCCTTTTATTTGCAGTGTATGTGCCTTGACACATACAAGTTGTCCTTTCTATATATGTCCACCTTGTGACTTTGCAATCCATCAAAGCTGTATTGGCTTACCATGTCTCATTAGGATTTCTCGCTATTCTCATCGTATAAAGTTTACTCCTTCTTTTGGTGAAGGAGGTCTTGTTCTGTTTGTCGCAGAGAGATTGACAATGACTATGGGGGTTATTCTTGTATCAAGTTCGGTTGTTCATATGCAGCTCATTCGAAATGTGCCACACAGAAGAATGTGTGTGATGGTAAGGAACTTGAAGGAATACCAGAAGAAGATGAAGAAGTTGAACCAGCATATATGACGATAAGTGATGGAATTATAGAGCACTTTGGTCATCAACGTCATCGTTTGAAACTTGATGAGAACACGGGTCGAGAATTCGATGTGAATAAGCTGTGTCAAGCATGCACCAGAACAATCTATTCCGGTAATCTTTACTCATGTATGCAATGTGACTATATTCTCCATGAAGTATGTGCAAAGCTTTCTCGCAAAATGCATCACCCGATACATCCACACATGCTCACTCTAGTAGGAGGATCTCAGGATCGTCTAGGGCCATGTTCAGCTTGTCCTTGGATGTGCAAAGCTGGTTTCTTCTATGAGTGTCAAGAAAAAGGTCAAGATGAATATACCTTTAGTCTACATGTAAACTGCGCCACAATTACTGAGCCATTACTCCACAAAAGTCATGATCATTCTCTATACCTAACATCCAAACCAGAGGAGCAAAGAAGATGTTCGGTTTGCAAAAGGTCAGGACATTGTTCAACAAAAGAAACATTCAATTGCATTGAGTGTGACAACTTTGCTTTGTGTTTTGAATGTGCTACTCTACCTCAAGAAGTGAGGTATGAGCATGATGAACATATGCTCACTCTTTCTTATGGTGAAGAGACAAGTACCATCTTCTATTGGTGTGAAATTTGCGAGCAGAAAATAGATGCAAAGGAACGGTTCTATATGTGTAATGAGTACTGCTGTGTCACCTTACACATTAAATGTCTGCTTGGGAAGGACTTGCACTTGAAGCCTGGTTCATTTTGGTTAGATTTCATCTTCGATAAATTCATATATGTTCAGGCCAACAATCATCATATGTCACGACCTGTTTGCGGTTATTGCAAGAACCGTTGTCCAGACAAAATAGTTTTGGTCGTTCCCAAGTTGTCCAAGTCAACATTTTGTTCTGCATCTTGTGTTCGTGGATTTTTGTCTGAAGTAGTGGACACATCCTATACTCGTGAATTCCTAAAACGAAGAGGCTACGAGGATTATGAGTTGAAGTACAGATCTGTGGAGCCTTAACAAAACCCATTAATCTTGTTCAAATTTCGAAAATTGAGGCCATTCTAATGAAGTTTTCAACACCTTTATGTAGTTTTTGTTTTCTTAGAACTGCAGTTGATATTACAGTATTAGTTACCTTTGACTTAGGATTCACAAATTGATTTTTCTGAGTCTGATGCTCTGTATCTCCTCTGTAATCTCTAAATTCTCAAAAGAGTTTCACATTACTTTTCAAATCAGATTGCATACAGAACGAAACAGGTTGGACCCAGGTCAAAGTATTAAAGGCTTGCAGACACTCATAAGCAAAAGCTATTCATCTACTTCCCACAGTAAGTCATCAAAAGACTCATCAACGAACTCTAAAACTAACAGAACAGAAGAAGAAAACGATGCTCATTGTCAGTGAGTGAAACATTATCTCTGGTTAAAGATAGTGATTAACTCTGTCACTAGCTGCTTGTCATCATGGTTCATTATATACTTTTCTAAGAAAGCTTGATCAGTAATCGTTAACAAAGACAATGTTGGAGGGCGTTCACTATCGAGCAATCCTTTCGAGATGAGAGCTTTGATTACATTACACCTTGGAACAATCCTCTTCTTTAGGCTTAATCCAAATACCGCATAGTATGCAACCATAGCCTTGTGTGGCCACTTCATCTCCTTCACCAAAAGCTCAGTCTTTGTAATTAACGTCTCTTCAGACAATCCAATGCACATAGGATAACGCTTGATTATAATCACAACCTCATCTCTACTGAATCCTAGACCCAATAAAGTTTCAATGTTGTTCAATATCTTCTTCTTTGACACTCCCAGAAACATTGGAAACCTCTTGAAGCTTTCCGATACATCATCCACAGTGAAGCCTAACTTTTTATATAGATCCATTTTCTCTTCTATTGTTTTGTCACTCGATTCCTGAACAACCCGCAAAGCTATAACAAACTTTGCAGAGGTTGGTTTAAAACCCATCTCAATAACCTTCTTGATGGAAGCATCAAATTTTTCTTTTCCATAGAGAGGATTGCGGCTTGAGATGAGTAAGGAGAATATTATCCTCTGAGGCACGCCTAAATCTCTCAAAGCTGATAAATTTCTGATTTTGTTATCTTGCCTACCCAGTGGAACAGAATGACATAACTTTTGGAACTTGGAACTCTTATCAGCTTCTATAATCTCTTTGACCAAATCATAGTATCTGCTGATTGCTATCCCTCTCTTTCCCAAGATTTCAGGGACTTTTGAAACAATGTTAGTGAGCTCAGAGTTTGAAGTTCCTCTGGACTGTAGAACTAGAAGCCTAGGAGCAATGGATTTGTCAGCATCTAATACAAGTAGTCTTGGATAAATCGTGATGATGCTGGATATCTGAGAATCTGTGAACCCATAACTTCTAAAAAGACTCAGAACAGAATCAGGATTGCTCTTGTCCTCGAAACTGACTTTCCTTGATATCGAATCAGCTAGCTTTCTAGCTAAACCAAGTGAATCAACGAGGTAAGAGACTGTAAAGTTCTTCCCTTTTTGAACATCTCTAGGGTTAGCATCAGCAACACTAGCCACAGACAATGAACTGAAAAAAGCAGATACATTTTGTTGCACAAGATTCACTGAAATATTCAAATGACGCCATTTCTGCAACTCAATCGACCTTCTACCATGGAGTATCAACGAATACATCACAAGACAAGTAATAAGACGAAAGGAGCAGAAGAAACGTGAAGAAAATGATTCAACCAACTAAATCCAGAACTATCTTATCTGTTTCAATTCGAGAAGCAGATAAATCTCAAAACTCATTGCTGAATGACTCGTTGTGCTTAGAGTGTCGATATGCTTTTCTGTTCCACACTCACTTACCCAAAAATCCCAAAGGTCCAAATTTTGGGAACTGTGAAAAAAAACTATTTTAGTGTTGGCCATTATTTTTGATAGGTTGTGAATCTCAAAAATGAATGTCGAGTATGAATATAAATGGGCCTAAATTGTATGGGTTTTGATTGTTTTAATGAAAAAACATGTCAAAAGTCCTAAAACTTTGGAATAAAAATGAGTAGTATATATTAAGACATGCACATGTCATTGTTCAAATGACTAACACCCACTATGGAGTGTGTGAGAGAGGATGGAAAGACCACGCGCGCTGCCACCGAGCCGAGCCAGGCTCGGGCTTGGTCTTGGTCTTGGTTTTGGTCTTGAGTCTTGGCAATAGACGTCGAAAGGAAAATTTTTGGTTCAGTTAAATAGAATTTTTTTTGGTTCAATTAAATTAAATTAATGTACGTAGTCGCGATTAATTTTTTTTGGAAAAAATTTGTAAACTAAAATTTAAAATCAATTTTGGTTTGGTTCAATTAAATTGAATTGTTTGACCGGTTAAGTGAAGAAATAACTTCAACGAAGATCGAGTCAGTTCAAACTTCAAACTTGAATCCCTATTTTTGCGTACCCACTTCCTCAACTCACGGACAACTTTGACGGTTTCAAACCTTGAGCTTGAAGTCTCCTCTGTCTATATATACTAACTCGACTGCGTACGTTAAAGGTTAATCTTTTCTCTGTTTCTGCTTCTGAAAATTCTGATATTCAATTCCCTGCAACAAAAGAGTAAGTACTCGAGAGTATAACGTAGAGTTTTTCGTTCGCTGTTTCAAGTGTTGTGAAATCAAAACGATATCAGTTTCATCCTGGGATTCGATTGTCACTGAAAACCGCCACACTGGGGGTGATAATTCGAGTTAAGGAGAGAGATTACTGAATCTCGACTCTGATTAACACACTGTGCGGCAATTCATTCACTGTTAGTCCGCAGTTCCCTTTTAAGGGTTCTACATTTAGAAGCAGCGACCACTATTTCAATCGCTAGAAAATTTAGCGATTAGTCATTGAAATCAGTTGCTAGCGACCAGCGATTGCCAAAAGAACAACATAACGACCAAAAAAAAATTTCTCAGATTTTTTTTCACCAATATTTAAAAAAAAATAAAAATAATATATAAAAATAACGAAAATATATAAAATAAATTAAAAGCTAAAATAAACAAATTCTTGTACATAAATAAAATAAATATTTAAAATTCATAACAAGAATGACAACTAAATTTTAGTCACTGAGACTGCGAAAAGAACATAAAATCAAGTTGTTGTTACTATCACTAGCGACTACGAAAAGAACAGATCGATGTCAGTTTTGTTACTTCTCAAATCAGATTGCATACAGAAGGATTGAGAAAGTCTTAAAAGGTTTCAGACACTCATAAGCAAAAATATTCAGTTTCCTACAATAAGACATCAAAAGATTCATCAATGAATTCTAAAACTAACAATCTTTTATGTTGCTGATTAGGTGATCAGTGAGTGAAACACGATCTCTGGTGAAGATAGCTGTTAATTCAGTCATTAGCTGCTAGTCACCATAGTTCATAACATACTTGTCTAAGAAATCTTGATTTGTAATCGCCAACATAGACGACATTGGAGCGCATTCACTATCGAGCAAGCCTTTTGAAATGAGAGCTTTGATTACATTACACCTTGGGACAGTCCTCTTCTCCAGGCTGTAACCAAATACCGCAGGGTTTAAACCAAAGTCTTTAGTGGCCAATTCATCTTTTTCACAAGAAACTCAGTCTTCTTCTTCACTAACTCTGCAGAATATCCAATGCATTGAGGAAACCTTTTGACAATGGCATAACTTTTTACTTTACTTGGTGCAAAAATGTGTGTACATAGGTGTTGATGTCAAAGATCAACTAGGTTTTTAGGGCCAAAACGATAATGAAATAGAGACTTTCGAATTAGTTCAGGAATAAAGCTAAATTAAGATTTTATTGACTGAGCACGAAAACAGTATAAAGAATTGACTCTCCCATACTTAGAATATTATGTCCTTAAAATTGATTGATTCTCGTCCTTTTATAATCGTAATCTAGCTAACTTGTTTCTAAGAATACGCTGCCACTGACATAGTCCAAACTCCTCTAGCCGTTGCCCGTGTGACTCGGAGTTCGGCTGCCTTAGTGTGCGGGATCCGAGCTTTTTAATGGGCCGGGCTTCCTAGATTTGGCCACAGACTTGCGACGATTCTCACATGGACCTTACGGCCTGCTATTACCGAAATGGACCGTAAAATCGTAATTTACGAAATAGGCCGTTGCCGGGCCAGGTACCAACAATAGGGAAACAAATGCCATAACAATTTTTGTATCATCAAGTACGAACCGAACACTAGTTACCATCATCAAGTGCCCTAACTCAACGGAACCTAAACCAAGCTCGTAACTTTCAAACTGAAATGGAACTAAGTTTTATGAGAACAGTGTTTTGTTTCTGTTTATAATCTAATGCCTCTTAAGTTTCTAAAATACAAACACCTCTACTCTTCACAATTTTCAATCAAATTTTGTGTATATCTTTCTTTTCTTTGTAATTCTCTTCTTTAGTTAGGCTATGTGTCCTGAATGATTTTTGAGGTTAATGAATTATCGAGCTTCAGAAATTTATGTTCTGTATAATCTTGGGACGATAAAAAGAACAGTGTGGTTCCAACGATTCATCAATGTTCAAATAAGAAATTAGAGAATAATGTTACTAAACAAATTACACATTCTCATCCCTGTCAGGCAAATGGGCCTCGTTTTCTTAGGCTATCTTAGCTTTTGGGTTTATGTGGTCTTGGATTTGAGCTATTATGTAGGAAATACCATAGACACTTTTATTTTGTCAATAATTGGATTTATAAGATTTGATTTAGAGGCTAAGCTCACATTCCAAAGCATGAGGGGTTCGATACTATGACATTTTGGATCCTATAATAATTTATGGTAGAGTTCGATGTAATAGGAATCAAGAGAATTTTAAACTAATACAACAAAATCCTCCATAGAAAGAAAAAATACCTTATCGTTTTTTCCCCGCCAAATCATTTTTTTTCCGCCAAAAAAAAATTTTCGTCAAAAAAAGAAAGATTTTCCAGGAAAAAGAGTTTGCAGAAAAATTTGGCGAGAAATTTTTTTACGGGAAAAAATAGCAGAAAAATTTTTGCGGAAAAAATAGTGGGAAGTTTTTTTCCCCGAAGAATAAACTAAGAGTAAAATCGCAATTTAAAAAATTGAAGTAAAATTTTTTGATAAAATCCATTAAGAAATGAATATATATGAAAAACTATTATTTACATAATTCATTTTTATTTTGCTAAATATATCCAAAATTTAAGAAATATGTCTAAATGGATACCCATCTAATTTTGATTAAAACTCATTTAATAAATGAGTTTAAATGGATAAATCCATATAAATCCATTTAACATTTTTAGATATATGGATCTAAATAGTTTTCAGATTATACGATATACTTATTTATTAAATGAACTTATAAACTCATATTAACATCCTAGTATGGCATCACACAAGTTGGAAATTGGCAAAATGGTTAACGGAAAAATAGTAGCTTACTGTTGCAAACTTTGGATACTACTACACCTATTTTATAGCATGCATTTGTGTTAGAACACATATATGTTTTCATTATTTTGTTATCGAGAAACATTGCTAACAATATTATTGACACGCTATTTATGTGTATTGTATGTTTATCTCTATATTTGTTGCAATATATTTCTAATTATATCCTTCTCCTCTCCCTTCCTCTAACTATCATGTTAAATCTTCAATTACTTTTATATATCCAACATCCTAAATAAATTGTTGTTTTACAATAATCGTGTGTTATCGTCATACAACATTAATTATATGTATAAACAAAAAATAATCAATCTAGAGAATTTGTTATTGCATATGATTTTAATTATACCATTAACTATATCATTATCATGTTGAATATATTATTATCAGATTATCGGTCGTGCTACAAACATCACATATTATTTCATTGTTATTTTTCTCTCTTCTAACACCATATTCTATTTATCTATCTAATTTTTTTTTCTAATTTTAGTTAATTAAGTTAGAGGGGGGTTTCGGTTATGTAATGTTAGATTCCCAATTATCCATTTATCAATGTCATTTACCTAATTTCAAAGTTATTCAGTGCCCTTTAACAAATTCACTCATAACTAGGGACTTAAAAGTTTAGGTATGGAATTTGGAAGAAAAACAAACAACCTAAAATGCTATATTTTTGTAAATTTAGCAGAATATCAGAATCTTACAAAATTAAAGTAAAACTGAAAGCGAATATTTGGTAAAAAAATCTCACGATATTATCTCCTATAAATTGTGTATAAAAGTCTTATCGTATTTTTTGTTTTTGTTTTTGTTTTGGCCACATGTTCATATCTCTTACCTCTGGTCATTAATTTTTATTAAATAAATGTAAAAAAAAATATAATAAAAACAACAAGATAGAAGAAAAAGTCATAATTTTTCATAACTCGAATGGTCATTATAATTCTTCGAAACCATGAAAATCCAAATACCCATATCTAATCTAATCTTCTTCCAATAAAGCTTTTTCCAATTCTTTTTTTTTCTATTTTTTTTTATATACATTTTTAATTCATTTGCCTCATCGTCGTCTTCACACTATTCCCATGTCCATAGAGTTTTCGAGGAGCTAAAAAGAGCATTACCAAGTAGGTGTTTCTTCTTCATTCCTCCTTAACACTTAATTAGGTATTTTATTTTATTTTATATTGAGTTCACCAATAGAGAAACACACAAATCTTTATGTCTAAAAAGGTGAAAAATAGAGGTAATAAACGAATGTATATGAATAGTTTTGTTGAAATCATGATTTGTTAAGCATATGCCATTTGGTTTTCCAAAAATAGATTAGAAAATTATTGAACAAATAAATCTTGTTTCTCTATTGGACCCTCGGTCCAAATGAAAAGCCACTCTTGGTTTTCTCTACCATTCTAGGAATATATATATATATATTTATAATATGTATGAATGAATATAGTATATTCTCTTCGTTTCACAATAACTATCATTTTAGTATTGTTTTTCGTTTCAAAATAAATGTCATTACAATATACTCACTCTGTTTAGTTTTACTTCATGTTTTAGAAAAAAATTTGTTTTGTTTTAGTTGATGTTTTCAGTTTTCTATGTAAAATTTAATGTATTTTTAGTGTATTTAACTGTTTGAATTATGCGATTGATTTGTGATCGATTATATTGTTTTAGAAATTGTGGTAAAATAAAAAAATAATGTTTTATGAATTTGTGTGAAAAAATTTAAATATCAATTATAAAAAATAGATAGAGTAATTCTTAACATAAATTGTCTAGTCTAACCTCATTATTAACTAATAAAAAATGTCAAGAGTTAACTAGTTTTCAAAGGTATAATAAAATTTAAATATATTTCTTAAATTTGTGTGAAAAATGTTAGAACGACACTTATTATAAAACGGAGGGAGTACAAAACGAATGAGTCAGAGTACCATTCAGGATTTACATCATCTTTTTTCTATAAAAAAATAATTTGATTAAAATATAAAATTTCTTATAACATCTGTGCTTCAGCCATCGCATTATTTCTCTTAAATAAAATAATAAATCTGTTACGCATTGGGAAAACTGAATGCCGACTTTAGGCAAATTAATAATGTAGTAATGGGACATTGACTATGTTAATGTATAGTTTAATTTTAATGAACTACAAAAAATAAAAATAAAAAGGATTCTAACTGGACAGGTTGCTAGAAGAAGCAGAGAAAAAGATCAGTTAATGGCTCCCACATTTTCCAAATGTTTCACATTCTGCTGTGCTAAGACCTCCCCTGTAAGTCCGACCAATATTCATAATTAAAAATGCTTAAATCATTCATGTTATTATTTCTTTAATTTATAAGGGTCGTACAACAATATTGGACCACAACTGGCCAGTCCAGTAGCCAAGTTCCTGTATAATGTAGGCGGCGGGACTCGATCCCGGGATGTGCAAGTGCGCCTGCCATTTAGTGGACTTACTCTTGCCACTGGACTAAATGCCACTTGCAACCGTGAATATTATATTATAATATTATTTCCGAGTTACTTTTATTTTGATGGTTAGAATGATTCAGCTAATAATTTAGCTAATGATTTAAGATATCGAGGTTTGATTCCTCCTTAATACACTAGTAGATTAAAAAAGAATTTTAGGGTATGAATTAGAATATGAATCAGAGTTTGTCGATTCAATTGTAAAAAAAATATAGTATTATTTTGCACCAAAATATAATCAGAGTGAAGAAATCTGATAATACTAAAACCCCTACGTTTCATAATAAATGTTATTTTAGGATTGTTTTTACGTTTCAAAATAACTATTACTTTACGATGCAATTTTAAGCATAAATTAGTTAGTTTAACCTTATTATTGACCAATTAAAAAGGAATATCAAAAATAAACTAATTTTTATGAATATAAAAAAAATTAAATATTTTTCTAATTTGCATGAAAAATATTAGAACTACACTTACTTGTTACAGAAAGAGTAAAATAAAATGTTTGAATGGTAATTTATGTTAAATTTAAAAAGGCGGTAGCAAGTGACATTTAGTATAGTAGTTAGTAGTAAGTCTATTAAAGTCAGACACAAATGCACAATCAAAAATCAAGTCCCACCATTTACGAGATTTAAGTAAAAATTTGACTAATAAACCAATCTTTATGATCTATTTTGATATTACCGTTAAAAAAAAAAAAGACGGTGTCAGGATTTGGGGTTGCTTTGGTTGACTTATCCTGCAACGCACATTGATAACCTCATACACAAAAGCACATGCTTATTCTTCTCAATCATCATTTCACCCTCAATAATTTTAATAGTTTTAGTCATCACTATCGCAAAAAAAAAAATAATAATAAAAAAAAAAAACTTAAAAAATTAAAAAAGTTATACATTTCCCATTTTTTTGGAGGTTTTTTTTTCAGGAACAAAAATTCCAAGCCTTGAACCAATTGGTACATAGGCCTATAAATACCAATTCATTTTATTGCTGCATTAAGTAATTTCACATTGTGCATTTTAATTTTGTATAACCTGATTATTTTTAGAATGCAAGTATGAAAATACAAATTCTCATCTCTTTGAGTTCCTAGTTGCATTCTTCACCTGCAATCTTCACATGATTTACATTATCTATCTATTTCATTTAAATAAAATTATAAATCTATTACGCATTGAGATGTGGGAATACTGAAAGCCGACGTGGGCAAATTTTTATAATTAAAATAGTCAATGTATAGTTTATTCTCTTTTCAAAATATCTTTAGGAGCTAATTGGACGTTTAGTTTAGGCCTAACAATTAATCAGAAAATTGTATTAAAATTGGGAATTAGTTTTAGAGTTATTTTAATGTTTTTTTTTGTCAACAATATTGGGCCACAACTGGCTGGCCTAGTAGCCAAGTTCCTGCATAGTGCAGGCGGTGGGACTCAATCCCGAGATGTGCAAGTGCGCCTGCTATCTAGTGGGCTTACCCCTGCCACTGGACTAAAGACCACTTGCGAGTTATCTTAATGTTTTAAACCATATTAATCCACTATGATTGAATATATATATATATAATATTGTTTTCAAAATGATAATACACACATGAAAACGTATTTATGAAGCAAAATTTATGATGTTTATTAAAAAATTTAACATAACATACAACACTTCTAATTTATATGTCTGGATAATAGTAAAAAGAATATTTTCATACTTGCATTCTAAAAATAATCAGGTTATACAAAATTAATTGAGGAATATCCAGATTACATGAATATTAATCGGATGGTGAATTTTTTTAAATGATAAATTATTAATGAAGACAAATAGAATGAGTCTAGCAATTAAGCAGAAATTAATAGGAGCTAAGAAGATTTTTGAAATAAGAGTTTATTCTAATTATCAAAAAAAAAAAAACAAGAGTTTATTCTAATGAACTACAAAAACAAAATATAAACAAAATTATGGTATTATTTCTTTAGTTTACAATGGGTCGTACTACTTTTGAAACAATTTGCTAAGCTATTAAACTGTGAGAATATTAGATTATATTATTATTTTGCACCAAAATAGAAATTGATGTAATAATAGTAATATAATAAATGGCTGACGCGTAAATTACCAACTGGTAATTTGCTTTATTTGACCTTATGATTTTTACACTTGCGTTGACTTTTAGTCCTTATTAATTTCATGGTCAACTTTATTAGCTCAATTTTATAGACAATGATTTCTCGTTTTGGTAGGTTTCAACATAAGGTTTTGAGTTTATAACTTTCTTAACTTTAGATCTTTACATTAAAAAATTTTGAAAAATTATTTCGCTAGACTCCATTAAGAAAATTAACAATTCTGAATTGCGTTTATATAATATATTTAAAACCACCAACACCAAGTCAACATCTCGTATATGTTCATTACTTCATGATGGACACGAACTAGCCAACGTGTTCGGTTCTTCGATTCGGTTCGATTCAATATTTTCAGTTTTTGATTTTCTAATTTATGGATCATTCAGATATTTTTTTAAAAAATTATAGAAAATTCACAAACTTATTGTAAAATTTTAGATTTTTAGTAATTTTAATTCAAAATAATTAATAAGTTTAGATTTTAGTTATAATTTTGGATATTTTAAATACTTTGATTATTAAATTCTACATAAATAATTATTTTAAAATATATAATTATATTCCAGTTTTTTCTGATAACTATTGAGTTTTCAGTTGATTTCAATTTAATTTTAATTCTTTTGGTTTTCTAATTTAAGAACCGTTCAATTATTTACCTGATTCTAATTTGGTTTAGTTCTTCTCATATCGGGTCGGTTCAGTTTGGTTTTAAATTCTTGGTTAGTAAGCCTAGGAGTATGTACTGTTATAATATCATGTCTAGTTGACTTCTTGCTTTGTTACAATATAGTATAAGTGATGTTAAACTCATGCTGTCTCTAATATTAATTCAATTAGTGCGTGAAATTTTCTTATTTGTTTTCGTATGAAAATGATATGTGCCAAAGAAATATAATGAAAATTATTTCCACTCAATTTTTTTTTGTAATCAATTATGTTTCTAATCAATTATGTTTCTTTTTATAGCTTATTGGGTCGTAAAGAAAACGCGTTACCTAACACAAAAACCTTTACCAAAATAAAATAGCTTATAAAAAGCAATGAAATTAATTTTTATTTTATGGAAACAATATTGTAGTCAAATTAGGTAGACATATTCCGCTAAAAAAATATTATTTACTACTTTTATTTTTCTTCTTGATATATCAAATGGGTTCTTTCATAATGATAATAATAATAAAAGTTATTTATACATGATATATGAAGAGAATAATAGAATCATATACTCAGCATTAGTTCTGGCATAAAACTCGATATCCGAAATCCGAACAAAAATCGACTCGAAAAAAAAGAATCAAATCCGAATCAAACCTGACAAAATACTCTAATGGATCCTAAGTTTATATACCCGGAAAATCGAATCTGAACCCGATCACGAACCGAATAAAGAACCGGATGGATACCCAATATATTTTTGTTAAATTTAGGGTTTTTAAACTTATTTCTATTAGTTCTTTACTATACTTGAATTTTTATATAAATATATGAACCCGATCTATACTCAAACCGAACTAAACTCAAAAAATAAAAATATATAAATGAATCCTAAATTACTAGTCTTGAAAACCCAAACCCAAAAAGACCCAAATCGAATCTAAACCAAAATCCGACATGCCCATGCCTACTCAGCATGTTTTCATTCTTTAATCTCATAAACACCTCATACACAACCACATGCTTATTCTTCTCGATCATCATTTCACCCCCAATATTTTTTAAAAAAGTATATTATTAAAAAAATACATTTCCCATTTTTGTGGAGATTTTTTTTACAGGAAAAAAAATGCAAGCCTTGAAGCAATTGGTACATAATAGATCTAGGCCTATAAATACCAATCCATAACAAGATCATTTTATTGCTCCATAAAGTAAAATCACATTCTTCCATAACGACTTTTAACCTTCCAGAAACAACTCCTCTGCTTTTGTTTGTATAGATCTTATTTTATGTTTCAACATCATGCAAATTTTTCGATTTTGATTTTCAGGAATTCACTGTTTTTGTTGTTTTATTATTAGGAAAGTGACGAAATGGGCACAGATTCGTATGAAGCTGCCATTAAAGGACTCAGTGATCTTCTCAAGTACAATAATCTCTTTCTCTTACTCTGACTTAATCAACAATCATTACATTAAAGTGTCTGCATATTCGTCTTCATCGGTTTTTTCTTATCTTCTTCTGTCGCAAAATCTCTCAAAATTCATCATCATCATCATCGTCATTATTTTCTGAATTATTTCTCTCAAAATCATCGCCATAAAACGCGTTATCGGAAACAAAAAAGCTTTTTTTTTTCTTCATGGGTCTACATTTTGGATTCCGTACGCGTATGACTGATCCTAGCCGTCGATCAATGGTCCCACTTATTTTTTACTATTTTATTTTGAGTGATCCGTCTAATTTTATCCCGAAACTACTTCATATAACGTACCCGAAATTTGTCAATTTTCTAGTTGCATATTAAAGTTCAAAATCTAATTATAATACCCGATTTTGAATTTTGAATTTTTATGAAAATAAATAGAAATATTAAATTTGAATCTAATCTATACCCGAAATGAACCTCATCTAAAAATTTAAAATACTCGAATGAGTATTAAATTAATAGAACTGAAAACCCAAAAAAACTCGATCTTTTGGGTGTTTTTGATGATATGTATGTTAGTTCGAGTGAAATTAGATTTTTAACTTTAATTTTGGTACTGTGATAGTTCGCCTGGAATTAAAGTTTCAGTTTTTGTTTTTTGTGCAATTAACAAGCAGTTCAATGTTTAAGTACATTTATAGTTATATAAATTTTTTGGGGTACAATTAGATCGATCACTCTTTTATTTTTACAAAATCCGTTATATAGTCAAATTTAGTGTCTAAAGATTTGTAAACTAAACACTACCACTGATCCACAATTCCGTATTTTTTTCCTAATTCTTTATATTTATTTATGTATTGGCAGTAAGAAATCGGATCTTGGGGATGTGGCTGCGGCGAAGATCAAGGCCTTGACGGCGGAGTTGAAAGAGCTTGATTCCGACAACTCAGACGCTGTTGTACGAATCAAGTCAGGCTTTACTCAGTTCAAAACTGAGAAATATTTGTGAGTATTACATAAATTTATTCAACTTTTTTTATGGGTTTTAAGGGAAGGTTGAAATAGCATCAATGGTCAATTTTTCTATTTTGGATAAAGCAACCCATTAATGATATAAAACTACTTTTCCCTTAATTTTTATTCCACTGTTTCTAACAACATTTATGGGATAGTGCTAATTTAGTGGATTAAAAAAAGGGTGTTAGTGAGATCCAATTAGTATATGCAAAAACAACAAAAACTGTACTTTATATATATAAAAATTCTAAATTTTGTCGAGTTGTTCTTAATCTGGTGGTTATAATGATTCAACTAATAACTTGGCACCAGAATTCGATTTCTACCCACTATATTATGGTAGTTTTAGGTGTATGCTTTAGGTTATGAATCCAAAAACTCCAAACTACTTTTCCCTTAGTTTTTATTCCATTGTTTGTAACAACATTTAATGGATAGTGCTAATTTACTGGATTAAGAAAGGGTGTTAGTGAGATCCAATTAGTATATGCAAAAACAACAAAAAAATGTACTTTTTATATATAAAACTCCAAATTTTGTCGAGTTGTTGGTAAGGATGATCCAACTAATAACTTAGTACCAGAGTTCGATTCATACTCACTGCATTATAGTAAAGATTTTATGAGTGGTTTTAAGTTATGTATCAGATCTTATCATTCTAATTATTGCTAAAAAAACTCCAAACTCTGAAGGTTAATTATGAATTTTGATGAAATATTTCTGATCATGATTTTGACAGGAAGAATAGTGTTTTGTTCAATGATCTCGCAAAGGGTCAGAGTCCAAAGGTTTGTATCTCTCTCTCTTTCTCTGTTCATTTACATTTTTATATTTGTTTGGGTAATATACGAATAATAAGATGCTAAATACAATGATGATGTTGACTTAATGAATAAGCAAAAACAATAATAGAGACATTAAGAAGGTCCACTTGTTGTATATTATAATTGCAGTTTTTGGTATTCGCTTGTTCGGATTCTCGAGTTTGTCCATCTCACATATTGAATTTCCAACCTGGAGAGGCTTTTGTGGTTAGAAACATTGCAAATATGGTTCCTCCTTTTGACCAGGTTCATATTATTACAACCAAAATTTCAATATTACATTCAAAAGAGTTTTGATATTTGAGATCAATGAACTAAACACAAAAAGCTTTGATATTTTTAATAGAAGAGACATTCTGGAGTTGGTGCAGCCGTTGAATACGCAGTTGTACATCTCAAGGTATATAAAAATAGTCTCTCTGTTTTTTATTTGTCAACCGTAAACAATAATTAAATCGACAAAGCTTTGATCCATAATCAAAACCTATATTCTAAAATTATTATCTGAGGAGGATCGCTTAACGGTAGAAAAAGCACGAAAAATTGACTTCAGTTAAGGTACGAAGTAACTCGACTCACTGAACACCACAAAAATATCGACAAAACTCTGAGCAACCAGTCGAGTTACTACGTTCCTTGCTTCACTTCAGTAAATTAATTAACACTATTATTTTTTTCTTTCCCTTTGTATTGGAAAAAAATCGAATCTAAGTATCTAAAGATTTGTAAAATGACCAAAATCACTGAATCACATTTTCTCGGTGAAATAGTTTCTTTATAAAGATGATAAGACATTTTGATAAGTAAACTTGTTTTTCTTTTCTAATCATTGATCAACAAAAGTTTGGCTCTTTTGATTTTGTTAATTATTTTTTTATTAGTCCTTTGTGATAAGCTTAATGCTCTTGCACATGGTTCTTCTTTACTAAAAGTTGATGTTTAATCACTTTGTTATTTGGACCCATCTCACCAACCAGACACTATTTTTTGTTTTTCTATGGGCCACTAAGATAACATTAAATGAAAGTTCAATCGTTTTTGGATAATGTTTGATAATAATAGCAATGATGCATCAAGTTGCTATTACTTTTATTCATAGTGGCAACTAAAAAATATTTAAAATATAATTTTTATATTAATATAATATAGTTTTAAAATAAAATAAATAAAATGATATTTTTACTAAAATATAACATTTTCTGTCGTTTTAATAAACTTTTTCACAAAATTTTCATAGTATAGGTTTGTTTTCTTTCTATATATATATATATGTTAATTAAGTTATTTTTTTGTGATATAGTTGGTAACAAATAAGATTTAATCTTAAATTTGAAAAATATTTATTAGGAGAGATAATTGGAAATAGTTCCAACATAATTCCTAAAATAACTTAATTCTTGTTAAAAAATAATCTAACTCTTGAAAAAAAATTACAAAGATGAAAATTTGATTATTTTTATAATTTAAATATAAAATTATACCGAAAACATGTGGAACAGTGGTAGTGTTCTCTTTACAAATCCTGAGAGATCAAACTCTCTATTTACCATAAAATTATTAATGTTTTTTTTTTACTAGTAAAGCACGCCTCTCTTCATAGTCAACAGTTTTTTTTGGTATTTTTTATAATTTGTCATTTGATTTGTAGGTGGAGAATATTTTGGTGATAGGTCACAGCTGTTGTGGTGGCATTAAGGGACTCATGTCCATTGAAGATGATGCTGCCCCTAGTCAGAGGTAATTATCTTCAATTTGACTTCATTTTTGAGTAAAGACATTTAGCAATGACATATGTTCTAATGGATCTTAGTGAGTGTTTATCTTCAAGACTATTCAATCTCTAACAAAATGATAAATCTCTCGAAAATCAACAGTGATTTCATTGAAAATTGGGTGAAGATTGGAGCAGCAGCAAGAAACAAAGTCAAAGAAGAATGTAAAGAACTAAGCTATGATGATCAATGCAACAAGTGTGAGAAGGTAATAATGAATCTTAGTAAGAAGAAGAAGAAACAATCTTTGGTCTAAAACCAAGTGGTGGTGGTCTAGTGGTTTCCACTTGAGGAAGAAGTTTCCTTGTTGGTTTAGGCCAAGGATTAATTCTCCTCAAATGTGAAATTGCTAATCATTTCCATTTGGCTACTGGATATCTAAATCCGGGCTGCGTCTGGTCCCCGAGAGGTTGGTTTGGGTTTCGGCCCAGACTCCTCGGTTAACAAAAAAAATAAAAAAAATAATCTTTGGTCTGTTCTCTAAATCCATATGAATGAACTAATCTCTCTCCGTGTGTGTTGTGTAGGAAGCTGTGAATGTATCACTTGGAAACTTACTTTCATACCCATTTGTGAGAGCTGCAGTAGTGAAAAACACACTTGCAATCAGAGGAGGTCACTATGATTTCGTCAAAGGAAAGTTTGATTTGTGGGAGCTTGATTTCAAGACCACTCCTGCATTTTCCTTCTCTTAATCAAAAGACATGCATATATTCTACTCTTTTGAGATTTGCTTTACAAAACAAAGAAACACAAACTTTGACTCATCTCTTTTTTCTTTTTCATGTTGATGATGATTCTCTTTCAACTTCTTTTGATTCTTCTCCTTTTTCTTTCTTTTAGTTTTGATGCTTCTGTTTCAAAAGCTAAAATAATAAAAGTTGTAACAATCACATAAAACACTTTCTATATTCACATCTAATTCATGTTTCAACTGTGGTTTTACCTTTTGTTGTTGTTACTAGATTTGGCCATTTAGTTCTTTGGTTCGGTTCTGATAAAATAGTATAAACCAATGAGTACTTATTATAATTTGGTTCGGTTCGGTTTTGGTTCCGGTTTTTTCGGTTTTTCGAACTCGAAGTAACCGATAGGTACCTATTCAAATTCGATATAGTTTTGGTTTGATTTGAGTTTGTATACCTCTATCTAATTTTAAAACAAAAATCATATAAAGCATAGAAAAACCATAATTAATTATAAAAATTGAATATTTCACTCTTTTTAAAGTAATTTTAGTTCAAATAGACTAACAAAATTGGATTTATATTTTTAGTTTTGGATATTTAGATTATTAAATTCTATATAAATAATCATTTAAAATATATAATTGTGTTTCGCTTCTTTCGGGTAACTATTCGGTTCTCGGTTCTGTACATATTCGGTTTTGGTTGTTTCGGTTCTTGAATTTTGAAACCGTTCGGTTAGTTAGCCAGTTCAAGTTCGGTTCGGTTCTTTATATTTCGGGTCGGTTCGGTTCGGTTCGGTATATTGGTTCCAGGCCTAGTTCTTACCGGATAATATATCTATTTTGTATGTGAAAATTGCTTCGTAATCAAATTACGCGAATTGGTGTCGCTTAGAGATTGAGATTTTACAAAATTGATTAAGCATCTCCAGATTTGCCATTAGCTTGTTTCTTTGGCAGCTTTAAGCATTATGTAAAAGAGTAATCTAAAGGACTCAAAAGAGAGATTTAACATTACAATTGGTTATTGTCCCAATCTTATTTGCATTTTAGAAGAAAACATACCAATGGAACCAATTCAAATTCAGTTTACAAAAGTCTAAAGTCTCACCAATGAATCTAAAACTCATTGTGTTGTTCTACATGTGTCTGTAATGATCTATGAAACTCTATTCCCAGTAAAGATAGTCAACAATTCAGTCATATGTGGCTTGTTGTTCTTCATCACGAACAAGTCTAAAAACGCTTGATCAGTAATAGACAAAACAGTCGACATTGAAGGCAGTTCACTTCCAATCAATCCTTTGGACATGAGAGCTTTGATTACATTACACCTTGGAATAATCCTCTTCTCCATGCTGTATCCAAGTCCAGCAGGACCTGAAACCACTGACTGTAGCGGCCAATTCATTTTCTTCACCAGAAACTCAGTTTTTTTCTTCAATGTCTCTTCAGACAATCCAACACACATAGGATATCGCTTGACTATCATCACAACCTCGTCTCTGCTGAATCCTAAGCCTAAAAATGTTTCAATGGAGCTCAATATCTTCTGCTCTGACATACGTATTAGCTGCGGAGATTTCTTCAACACTTGAAAGACCTCACTTTCATCCAAACCACACATCTTCAACGTTTCAAACGTCTGAGTTATCTTTTCCTCTGAGAATTTCAATGAGAAAGGCCACTTCTTAAAGATTGCCCATATTTCTTCCAAAGTGAAGCCTAATCTTTTGTAGACATTGACTTTTTCTTCTATAGTGTTCTCACTCATTTGGTAAAAGACATGGAGAGCTTTGACAAACTTTAACGTCTTCGGATCAAAACCCATCTCGACAACTTTCTTAAGGGATTCTTCAAATCTTTCTTTTCCGCATACAGGTCGGCTATCAGCAAAGAGCAACGAGAACAACAACTTCTGAGGCATTCCTAAATCTCTCAAAGCTGATATATTTCTGATCTTATTATCTTGGTTACTACCTTCTGGCAAAGAATGACACAACTTTTCGAACTTGGAGCTCTTATCAGCTTCGATAATTACTTTGACGAAATCATAGTATCTGCTGATAGATTTGCTATGTTTCATTCCCAAGATCTTAGGAACTGTAGAAACAATCTGGATGAGCTCAGAGCTCGAAGCTCCTTTGGACTGCAGAAACTTAAGCTTGGGACCAACTGATTTCTCAGCATCTAATGTAAGCAATCGTGGATATTTTGTAACGATGCTGGAGATTTGAGAATCTTTGAACCCATGAGTTCTCATAAGACTCAGAACTGAATCAGTATTGCTTGTATCCTCCAAGCTTACTTTCCTTGAAATCGATTCAGCGAGCTTTTTTGCTAAACCAAGTGAATCAACGAGGTAAGAGACTTTAAAGTTCTCTTCTTTATGACTCAAATGTGCAGAATTAGCAGAGGAGAAAGAATTGGAGAAAGTAAATGCATTTTGCAGAACAAATGTCAAATTACGCCATCTCTGCAACTGAACCAACCTCTTTCCATGGAGAATGAGAGAATACATGATAAAGGCAAGTGAGCTAACTTATCTGATTCAATTAGAGCGACGATAAATCTCAAAGCTAAGCTAAAGACGAACTCTTTATTCACACAGCTAAAACCCTCAAGTTATGCCATTTCGATCAACCTTTCTATACGGAGAATCAGAGAAGAACAAGTCAATACAAATCACCAGAAAACTGTTGAAGCTATTCGAGTAACAGAAGACTCACTCGTTGAACAGAGTAACTTTCAGTCTTCGTCTCTTCGGCAAAACCCTAAATCGCAGAAGACAAAAAGAGAAAAGAAAAAAATACAAAGTTTTGTAGTAGCTTGGCGATTCGAACCCGACAACATGTGGACTTGACATACAGTAACATACTTCGTGATTTGTAACTTTTGAACTCATACACTGACAAATACATCTGCTTGACTTCGTCAGAGCTACTGTCAGTACTGGGCCTGAGCAGATTCAAGGCCCACTAACAAATCCGATTAGAGGTCCAGTCCAACATAAGGACGACTTTTTTTTTCCACCAAACTGGATCGACAAAGCTTAAAGCTTGATCCATACCCTATACTGAGGAGGAATTGAACCCCAGTGTCATGGGTCATTAACTGAATCATCCTATCCACAACACTGAAAGTAACTCGGTGTCATGGGTCATTAACTGAATCATCCTATCCACAACACTGAAAGTAACTCGGCAACACGACTCTTAGATGTCAATAGGATAATTATAAATTATAACTAGTTCGAATCGAGAATAGAAAGACTTTGTAGCGAATCAATTCTGTCTTTTGTACAATTCTGTTTCGATTGTTACTTTTCGCATTAACAAGTTAGATCACACTATTTTGAATCATACTCAAAGCAAATACTTTTAAAACCTAAGTTGTCGAAGCAAGACATAGGCTTAGATAAGTGTCGTGGCTTCAGCTTCTAAACAAGACCTTAACCGGTGATATGTTTTGGCCACAAAGCATTTCACATGTACCAAAAACAATAACTTCACTCGAGACTAATATCTCAAAAGAAACACAAGAACGAGCAAAAACCAATACATATAATAGCTGTGTGATCAATTTTGTCTAGCAACAAATCATGAAACGACAAGTAGATCCAATTTTTGAAGCCCGGAGATTGCTTGTCTGAATACTATGAAATACCATGTCGTCAAAAAATATTATAAGAAAAGATATATAAAGCAAGAAGCTAAAGTTCTTATGTGTTGTTTACTAAGATAAGAAACAACTTAAAAAAGACTTAAAAGGAGTAATAGAAGCTGCAGCGAAAAATCCACAAACCTGAGATTGGTAAGATACACAATCAAAAACACCAAAAGTTCAACACTCTTCTTTCGCTAAAAGAGCATCTCTGTTATGAATATAAATTGATCACCGGACTTGAGAAGGAGAGCATAGCAAACCAGATGCGTCTGCGCCGATAGCTGCAAGATCACAGACCGTGCAGATGTTTCCTTCCTGGCTTGGCACAAACCGGGCGGTGCAGTAAGGACATGAGACGTCTTTTTGTCCTCTGTAGATTGGAACATATGTTGATCCGCATATCACAAACGGGTTTCTGAAGTCGTAGTTAAGTTTGGTTGCATCGGTCATATTACGTTCAGCGGCTTGCACAACTTGTCTAGCTGTTTTGGCTTGGCTCTCTGCTGGGTTTGTTTCTAAGAGTCTTCTGGCGAAATTAGAAGCAGTGGCGAGGTTCTTTGCCTTGTAGCAGACCCCCATTGCACTAAGGAGGGCAAGCCGTAAGTGAGGTGTTTGGAGGTTGCAGTGAGTGAAGTAAGCAGCGAGCTCTTGCTGCCTCACCGGATCATCTTTCATTTCTCTCCTCTTGAGCTCCATTTGAAGACCGAGGACGTATTCTTTAACGATAATGATCAGTTCCTTAACCTCATCGACTTCTCTTCTTGACTCAACTACCACTAGAGGGATGGTGTGGAGGATAGTGAGGAAGAGACGCAGAGCCTCAGTGAACTTCCCACTAGTTGTGGCTTTGTAACCGGATTTGAGCTTCTCTTCAAGCTGAGAGAAATCATAGATAAGAGCTGGTGGGCCACGGACGTTGGGACTGGAAGACTCGCTCCATCCGCGTTCAATGGCAAGTGGAACAACAGGACATGAAGAAAAAGCACGCAGATAACTATGGCTGCCATTGAACAGATCAAGAAACATAGATTTCAAAGGCGAAAAGTTCTTTATTCCGAGCTGTCTGTGGAGCAGACGCATTGCAGTGTCGAAGCTTCCTGCTGCTGCTTGCTCGGCAGCAAGGGATGATTTCTGGCTCCAAATCTGACTAACAGGCATACCTTGAGTAGGTGTAACAAAAACTGATGAACGTGCGTTAGCAGAGACTTTAGGAGTGTCAAGCTCTGGTGGGAGCTCCAAGTCTTCAAGTCCCCCCCATCCACCTTCCTCGTCATTTTCTTCGTCACCTGCTCCTGCAGCATCCAAAAGGGCTTCGATGTCTTTATTCTCCATTCCATCAACATCGACCATGGCAAGGTCCTCACCCCAATCGCCTTCAACATCTTCTTCTTCATCAACAGCCCCTCTGTTTGCACTCTCAAGTCCTCCTTCAAATATTCCTTTCATCACTCTCAGAAGTGGCCAATCACCACCACACATGACGGGAGTTGGTGGCATAAGAAGCGATGGAGTTTTTCCTTCAGGCAATGAAGGTACGTTGTCTCCTAGTTCAGTCGCCAGTCGCTCAGCAATGTCACTTAAACCATGAACAGACGCAGTTATATAAGCTAGAGGCAAATGACCAGCATTCTCCAGTATCTTTACACGCTCTTTAACATCTCCTAGGTAAAGAGCATTGTGGAACTGACCCATTACGTTGTTCTTCACTTCTGCAATCTTCATCAACTTTGAAAGCTTGTCTAAATTACCGGTTATGAGATAAAGAAAAGATAACCTCTCAAAGTTCTTTGTCTGCTGGTAGGCAAACTCAACAATTCCAGAATTACCTTGGCGAAGAGCCTCCACCCCAAGTCTATACCAGTGGTCTTTCTCGTTTATCTGTGTAGCTGATGCCACAGCAACACTGATGTTGCCACTTTCAAGGGCCAGGTTGAATCGGATCCTCTCGTCTTCAACAAAATGAAGGGCAACTTCAGGAAATCCTTTCTGCTGCAGGTAAGCAATCATAGCCTGTCCACATAACTGGGAGTTCTTTATCATGCTCATTACATGATCATATTTCTTTCTCAACAGTGCGAGCTTGAATATGTACTCAGTTGCATTAATGGTAATAGCCTTGTTTTTCCCATCCCGATCCAAGCAAAAGATAGTATTACCAGACACCTTGGTGATGTAGATTGGGACATCCAGGGTTCGGATAATCCCACTATCTCCATTAGGAAGACAGTATTTGATATGATTCAAAGTTGTGTAAATGAAAACACCATTATCATCCCAAGCTCCACTTTTCACACGTATTGTTTCATGAAGCGTGCACTGGAGCGTAAGTTTTTTGCTCGCAATAATGATAGTATGTTTACTGAGCAAAGCAACACTCTCCATATCACCAGACCAAACAACATACCTAACAAACGGTGTCTGAAGTTCACCAAGCACAAGCCTTTGCTGGAGGTCAAATATAACTACTTTATCTTCAGATCTACAAAGCAAATTTCCAGTCCCAGCATAAAAGATAGCATCTGTGGGAATAGGCAGAGAACTCTTTTTAACCACCTCATTCTTTAAATTCTTGACTAGCACCTGGCTGGTACTTTTCTCGAGAACAGCAAACCGGTTACGGGCAATGAATACTGCAGAGCCGCCAGTACCCCTCTTTGCATCTTGCACAACGTCACTCCTGCCAACGCTATCTTTTGGTATGATGTACAACTCGTAAGAACCACCATCCAGATCTGAGCAGATCAAAACTGCATTTTCCGTTGGACTGTATGATAGAGTCCTAGGACTTTGATTCAAGCTTGGAGTACCCGGACGCCGTATAGGGATAACTTGAGAATCTCTTTGAGTTGAAAATTCATAGTAACGCAAGAATCTATCCTTGGCATAGAACAAAGAATCACCACTCAAAGCAAATGCAGGACGTTCTCTCTCAAGTTTGAACACAATCATACCACTATCATGACCGGCTGCTAATAGATTCATCTCAGGGTGAACTGCAAGAATCCAGAATCTATCATGTTCACGGCGGAAAGTCTGAAGTCCAGTTCGCTTGGTGGCATCCCAGACACGGATGCTCTTATCCTCAGAGTTTGATACAATTATGTCCTGTTTTGCATGGAACATAACGGATGAAACGTTATTCATATGGCCTCGCAAAGTATCCACCTCCCAAGCTTTAGTTTCTGCAACGATATAGACAGAAACACATTACCATCTCAGCGTCGTTATTTTGAGATTCATCCAAGAATTAATGCATACAGAATATTTTCATATAAGTACTAGAATATTATTATTGCACGCACAAAAGGATATCAAATAATTACCATTCATACGCCACAGCTTTACTTGGCGGTCATCTGCACCCGAGACAATAAGAGGAAGGCTGGGATGAAATGCAGCCCAGTTCACACCTCTGTCGTGACCTTCGAGGACGTACTTGACTATGGCATCAACTCCACCGAAAAGATCACTATTCATTTGAGACAACCTCATGATGTCATCAGCAGGAGATACTGTCTTCTTCCTAAGAGCACCAATATCCCAAACACGGACAGTCTGATCTAAGGACGCTGATACAACTAGGTCTTCTTTTGGGTGAAAAGAGGCACACATCACATAATGGTTATGACCAGTCAGAACAGAAACACAAGTCCGTGATTGCCAGTTCCATATACGGATAGTCTGATCGTCACTAGCACTCACAATCCATGGGTACTCATGATGAAACTGAACCGTCCGAATATAATCAAGATGCCCAAGAAGAGTGAAAAGGCACCTGTGTGTTTTATAGTTCCAAACTTTTATCTTGTAATCATCCCCTGGAAGATTAAAATACCAGACGATCATCAGATAATTGTAATGAAAAAGAGATATCATTTGATTAATTTTTTAGATTCATATATAGATCCATCCTTTTGAGCTTAAGAAATCCCGAGTTGGGACATATCAATCAACCATCCACTACAAAGAGAGCAAAGCTCAATCTAAAAACCAATGATGCTCAATAAACTTAAAAAGCAGGGAACAGCCAATGCATACATACCTCCTGAAACGAAGAGAGGCTGTGAGCTGTGGAAATGAACACCACGAACAGGTCCTTCGTGCTCATCAAACCTATCGATTAGAGTACCCATACGATAATCCCAGAGCTGGATCACTCCACTGTGCAAACTCGCGAGAATCCATGGTCTTTTAGGGTGAAAGCTAAGACCCTTAACTCTGTTACTCTTGGTCTCGAACTTGGTCAACATAATCTCCGATAATGCAATCTACAGAAACCAGATCACAGAAGAGAGCGAATAATGAACAATCCACAANCAAAAAAAAAAAAAAAAAAACCAAAAATAATCCTTAAGAAATTTGCCGACAGATCTAAATGAAGTGAAATCAAAACACAAATTCCAATTAGTGATTCCACGGATCAGATGAGTGCACAAACGAAATAAAGACGAAGGTGAAAATCGAATTAGATCTGAGTGAGTTTCGAAGAACAACAAACAATTGAGCCAACACACAATAGCCAAACATAAAATCCCAATGAGATGGCATTAATAGATCTAAATGCAACAATGGAGTGAGATCAAAACACAAATTCGAATAGCAAGTCTGAGAAAAGTGGCGAAAATTACCACAAAACAGATGAGTTCACAAAACGGAAACAGATGCCAAGGGTTTTGGATTGGGGAAGAGAACGAGCGAAGAGAAGAAGAAAATAAAATTAAAAAAATAGAAAAGAGAGAAGAGAAGAAGATGAAGAAGAAGAAGAAGAAGAAGAAGAAGAGCGAGTGAGAATCAATTTGTATCCTCGTAAGATCTGAGTGAGTCTCTCTATAAGCCCAGATCTCGATTTTATTTTGGGTTCAGTAATCTACTGTTATTGGTTGAATGATGCAAATTTGATTTTTTTTTTTGGGTTAACTAAATTAATTTGGATTAAAAACATATATATTAGTCCTGACCGTAATAACCGGAACCGAAATACCGAACCAAATCGAACCGAAAAAAAAACCAAACCGAACCGGAACCGACGAAATAACCGAATGGTTCCAAAATTTGAGAACCAAAAAAACCAAAACCGAACCGAGAACCGAATCAAGAACCAAAATAAAACTGTATATTTAAAAATAATTATTTATATATAATTTAATAACCTAAATATCTA
>OVBA01003185.1:0-29411 GCA_900406435.1 Lepidium aucheri | reverse complement strand
GGCATTGAAATAAAATGCATCTCAATCCAAGAATTCCTGGATATTTTACTTTTATAATTTTGTTCAAAAAGATTGCTTCTAGTTCTGTAACACTCATTGATTGGGCATGGAATGGGAATGCTTATTAGGGGGAATAAAAATACATTGACCGGAGGACTGCGCAAGTCGGTTTCACCAGGCACGTGGATTCCAAAATTTGCAGTTGCTTTATTGGAACCATGGTCATACGTATGAAAAGTATATCCACGAGTGAAATACATAGGAGCAGTTATGATACTTGGAACTGGGAAATCGACAAGCTCATGCAGCCATAATGGCAAAGGTTTACCCGCACATCCATTCTTGACCTACAAAATATACATAGTTAATCACTTGATCGCAAAAATATACACAATTTAGTATTTAATTTTACGTACATAGTATTTAGAAGGAAAATTTGCTACAGATTTGCGATGTACTATAGCAAGTATCGCAGGGCCATCGCAAATACCTCGCAAAAGCTACAACAGAAAAAGTGTCTCGCAAATACGTCGCAAATATGCTACGGATTTGCGACGTCGTACAATTCCTCGCAACTTTGTCGCAAATTCATCGCAGGGTTTGCGACGCCATATTTTCCATCGCAAACTTGCGACATCTTTGCGGCATCTTGTCATACGTCGCAAATTTGTCGCAAGTCCATCGTAGTTTTTGCGACGGAAATAATTCCTCGCAAATTTCCGTCGCAAAACGCCTGTTTTCTTGTAGTGCGATTCTTATGGGATGCGTTGTTATCATCCATGATACATTCACCTAGCCCTCTTGAGCTTAGAAATATTTCCATGTCAAGTGCCCATTCTAGATAGTTATCCCCTGAGAGACTTAGTGCATTGAATTCAACTTTTGAGATATTCGACATCTAAAGTACACACAAACAAACATACAAGTCTAGTAAGTTATCAATCAAATCTAACACCTTAGTAAGATGGTTTAGCTTTAGACATGAACTAGATTTTAGTTTTAGAAATCGCCTAGGATAACCAATTAGAGAACCGGTTTATACTAAGGTTTTAGTTTTAGGGTTTGCGGTTAGGGTTTAGCCCTAATCGGTTTAGAGGATTAGGGTTTTTGGTTTTGGTATAATCAAACCAACCTAAAAATACACGGATCTAGGGTTTTATTAGGGTCGGATCCTAAAACATGTTTCTAGGGTTTTAGATAAAGGTCTCTTAATATGGAAACTTTTCTTATTTAGAGTTTTTTTGTTAATTTGGGATCTTTCTTTAATTTTTATTTTATTTCCTTTTCGGGTTAGGTTTCCTATTTTGGATGGGATTAGGTTTTCATTATTTGGAAAAATTTCTTTTTCCTAATAGGATTAGTTTTAGTAATTTCATTTTTCTTTTCTCTAGGTTTTGACTATTTTATTTTCCTAACAATAAAGGAAACAATCAAATCTAACAACCTAATCATCAAGCAAAAAGGAAAAACCGCTATTTTACAAAATCGGATTGATTATGAAAAATAGCGATTAGGTTTTGGCGGTTTGCAAGCCACGGTTTAAGGGTTTAGCGCTTCAAACAAATGATTTCAATATTAGGTTTCAATCAAGCGGTTTTAGACAATTCAAACAATTAATCATGCATATCAAACAAAGAGAATCCGATTTAGAATAACAATATTAGGGTTTTTAGCTCGGTTTAGAGCGGTTTTTGGTTTAGGATTTAAAACATAAACTGCGATTAGGGTTCATGCAACACAGAGGTTTAAGGGTTTTGTTTCTAGGTTTTTAGTTTGGGGATGTTTACCTTATCCTCCGATGGATTTCTGACTGGCGTTAGAGCTGACCGGTACTGGAGGCCGAACAAGCTTGCTCCGATGAACCACATGGAGGCTAGCGACAAGTGGCGGTGGACGATGGCAGGATGCGAACCGTCAGCCGTGGAGGACAAAAGTGATTTGGTCGGTTTTTAGTGATTTAGGAATTGAATTGTATATTATTAATGAACAAGAGTTACATATTTATAGGGGAATATAATCCCATGAATAAGTAAAGTCCCTATCGAATAGGAAATAAGTTAAACCGTCTTTAATCTAATGTGCCGATTATGGAGTCCATCTATATGATTTATAACATGAATGTTTTTATTTATTTAATTGAATATGAAAAACTCGTATTCATTTGTTAAATGATATTTATGCGGTTACTTACATATAAGATGTATGCAATTAAAACTTTCTAGTAATTACTATGTATTTTTTTTTTTGTTTTATTTTGTTAAATTTTTGTAACATTTTTTCTAAATTATCGGCATGGCAGCATAACAGTTGGAAAATTTATTTTGATAAATAAACATAAGATGTAGAGCAATATGTTTGAAGTCTTTATTTCTTGGTAGTAGAGAAAAAACAATGTAGATTCACATACAAAGTGAATAAATAATATTTCATGTTTACTTATAAGTTTAAGTTCATTTATAATTAGATCCTTATCAGGCCTCATTATTGGATGTATATATAAAATATAATCAAATTCATATAACTTAGCAGCTTGGGATGATTTATTTTCGTATATAATTACATAATACACCCTCCATTCCTAATTAGTCGATATTCTGAAAATTTTATTTGATTTCAAAAGGTTGATGTTTTCAATTTTTAATGTAATTTTGGCTTAAATTTTTCTATTTTATCCTGCTTTAATTTTCTAGTTTTATTAATAATAAATATTTTTCTTTATATTTTTAATAATAAATAAGGTTAAATAAGACATTTCAAAAATCTCCTTAATATGTGTGAAAGTTTCAAAACATCAACTAATAAAAAACAGAGGAAATATATCTTTTGGTATTCTGCAATTATATTTTGGTTTTGTTTTCGGAAACAAGAATATTAACAATTTTGGTAGATAGTTATGTGTATACATAACGAAATTACCTCTTAATTAAGAGGGTTAGAGTTTGATGCATCTTAAAATGAAAATACGAATTGACATATATACGAGGAGATATGATTATTCCCTACTTTCTGTTTGTCTATTTCTCATACCGTTTTGCTTTTTGTAGGTTCAATTATTTAAAGTTAGTGTCATCCACAAGATAAAAATATACATATAAAAATTAAAATAATATTTCAAAACAATTTTCAGATTACAATAATTCCCACATTTCAGAGTACTGGATTAGACGTCTTTATGCATCCGTGTCCATAGAGTTTTTGGAATAATAATGTATTGTGATGGATTATGGAAAGACCATATATGATGAATTCTCAGATTTGGAGTGGTTTTTTGTTTCTAGGATGATGCAGAAAACATAATATTCATAAGATGCAAAAAAAAAATTCAAGTTTAAAATTTGTTTTTTTTTTCTTCTAATTGTACATACTTTAGATTTTTTTTTTGCCTTTGAATGATTTTATTTATCAATGAAAATTAGTGTTTACAAATTGTTTTAAGAATGTCAGGCAAGCAGGATATAACACCCATATACAATGTGAGAAAGAAAGAATTGTTTTTGCTAAAGTATAAGCACATTGGTTAGCTTCAAGTCCTATTGAGTACCACTTTAAGTCTTCAAACATTAGATTTAAAACTGATATTCCCGGGATGGATATTACATAGGTTTTAGTATAATTTTCCGTTTACAAAAAGTAATATTTTAATAAAATATTGTTAGTTACATGATTAATTAATACGAAAAATAAATAGAAATAAGCAACGGTAGACATATTGAGGAGTAGAATAATTAGAAGATTAATGAAGGTGGGCTGCTTAAGTTAATCATAAAAAGAAGTAAGGGCATTTCAGTAAATAAAAGCATCCGTATACATTTGGTCAAGGTCTCTCTCTTACTCAAATTTTATTCACTCTATATATACAAACCTCGTCTTTCCCACAAAAACAACACCCAACAACAACAACATCATATTCCAAAACCAAAAAAAAAAAAAAAAAGAAATATAGAAATCTGTTTGGTAAAGATGGGAAACAGTTTACGATGTTGTTTGGCTTGTGTACTTCCATGTGGAGCTTTAGATTTGATCCGAATCGTACATCTTGACGGCCATGTCGACGAAATTACACGTCCCTTGACTGCCGGTGAGATCCTTCAGGCAAATCCTAACCATGTCTTAAGCAAACCTTGTTCTCAAGGTGTTGTTCGTAAGATCTTAATCTTGTCTCCTGAATCTGAGCTTAAACGTGGAAGCATCTATTTTCTTATTCCCGATACTTCCTTGCCGGAGAAGAAGAAGAAGACTAAGAAGAAAAAAGAGCTCCGGCACCGGAAAAACGAAAACACCAATACTGTTGCTACTTCAAGTAATATTACTATTAAGGATCTTAATAGTAGTGATCAATGTTTGACGTTATGTGAGAAATATTTGGAAGATGTTATGTTGTCGGAGAAGATTTCTTCCACGCCGGCGCCCGGTAAAGAGAATCGCCACCGTCGGAAACATAGCAGATCGGCGTCCGTGTCCACGTGGCGGCCTCATCTTGAATGCATCTCTGAGGATCTTAATTAGTCATTTTAGTTTTCACTCTTTGTTTATTCTCTCTCTCTCTCTCTCTCTCTCTATATTTACTTTAAATTCTTTTTTTTTTAGATCCAGAAATCGGATTTTTATTTAACATCCCCGGAAAAAATATATGTCAATTAATTTATTTATTTTGGTTTGCTATAAAGTTAAAAACAAAACTATATACAATTTGAACCCCACCCATGAAAACTAATATCAATATTTACCTGGCAATGAGAATATTAAGTTCAGATCATATGATATTATGGTCATTAAAAAAAAGTTATATGTAACCAAGATCTTTAAGCAGGAAACAAATTGGAGTAAAATTAAGAATATAATTCTAACTGTTTTATTGGTAAAAAAATAATAATTCAATCATTAAATCTGATGTATATTATTGGATCAATAATTGTAAACTCGATGAGTTTGATAAAGCTGAGGGCATTAAAAATAACCAACAAAGGAATCGAATGTTCAACGTATTTAGACGAATGGTATAATTTTGAGAGCTTTGGTGGTTGTAATAAAAATATATAATTGAGATTAGTTAATTGGTAATAATGTAAAGTCGAAAGGGCTAATTAAGTGAAGGGAGGAAAGAAAGAGTGTGGAGAGGGTCAGGCAATCATGCAGCAGGTTGTCACATGCAGTTGTAGTCATGTTGATGGACCAATTGAAATGCCTTTGAAGCTAAATTATAGTAGTATTAAAAATCTCAATCATATAAAGGGCAGAGAAAGTTAATGCTGTTACTAGTATTTGTGAACAAACTATATTTATAAAAAGACAGTAATGATTAAAAATGAAGGAATCCATAAGAATTTTAATAGAAATGATTTCCAGATTCGACGACAAAATGTGTAATTAGCATAAAAATAAGCAAAATTGGTAACGCAGTTTGTACTAGTATTGGTACTTTATAATATGTGACATAATATATATATATATATATATATAGGAAATATTCAATTTTTATTATTCTTATTAACGTTATAAGGAGGAACTTGAAAGGTTGGAGATGGAGAGAGACATTTACAAGTTAAAGAAATGAAAAACAATACTAGTATGAAACTCAAAATAGAAAATAAATAAAAATGAAAGCTGGCAAAGGGCATCTGATTCGGCTGCCTTCACATGGATTCCCATCTTTTGTGTCCCATCTTTGAATTACTCAAATTTCATTAAAAAATAAAAAATTATTAATTTTTTTTTGGGAACCGGCAAAATAAAACATGAACTTTACATGAATTGCCAAACAAAACACGATCTTCATCACTAACCAGAAAAACACTAAATTATCTATGACTTGTCATATATTTTAGAAACATTTCGTTGGCTAGACACGTTAAGCACGCTGTTAGTTGGATTAACAAACAATTTAAAACGGTGCTAATAATTATCGTTAACTTAAATGACGTGTTTTGTTTTTGCCTCTTTTTGTTAAAGAAATTTTGAGACGATGTCGTTTTCGGTGAGTTAATTTTGAAAAAAATGATGTTTTTAGGCTTCAAACTCGGGTGCTAGAGGTTTGCAAGGAGTACGTTACCACTGAGCTAGTGGCACATTTGATTGTTTTAATGAAAACAATCATTTATATTTACCAGAAACAATCACAAAAAACAATCTTTTAATTAAAACGATGTCGTCTCCAATACTCTCCTCTCTTATCAATTCGTCATAAAACAAAGTAACTTAAAGTGCGAAAAATCCTAAAATCGATTTAAGATTTTTCTCTCAACTCAGAACGTAAATCGTTTTCGATGGCAAAACTAGATTTATGAAATGCGGAAAGGTGATTCGGAGATAGCCTTGAATTTCACTTTCTCAGAGTTCTCCGCCGACAAAAAGGAAAAGAAACAATGGTGGTGGTGGTGTGAAGAGGTATGAATCCAAAAAAAATCCTCCTCTTCGAAGCTCACCTTAGCAAACGAAGGAAGTGACATTTGAAATACCACCGTCGTAGAAGAGAGGAAAAGGTGGTTCTCCTAGAATCTCGAAGAAAAATGGAAATCGCCTTGGCAGAACTACTCGATCTGAACCCAAAAGCTTGACGAAGTGTGGTAAAGGTGGTGGAGCTATTGTGTCTGTATCCAAGAAGTCGACGAATCGGATGAGAGCTGAGCTAGATGATGTGATTGAGTTAGAGTATGTGGATCCACCTAAGGAGATGGGATCTCCAGATCTGAGCGATGACGACCAAGGAGAAGACATAAATGAAGCTGAAGATGATGGCTATGGTAGAATTACAGAAGAAACATGTACAGATTTAAAAATCTTTAGAGATGAAGCTAGGAATAGCCACTGTGAGGTAGATGAAAACAATGGTGATGAGTACGCATGGGATGAAGAAAAAATACCTGATTATTTTTTATTTGATAACGAGAACGAAGAGATAATGAGAGTTGCAGAGGCATATAGGGAAAACACAGTTCCAGAGGAGTTGCTGCATCTGGGTAGAACATTCACAGATGCTGATGAATTCAAGCACGCATGCCTCAGATACACACTTAATGAAGGAATGTGCGGAAATACTAGAAATAAAAGAGAGAAACCGAGTTTGTGTAGGGAGAATAAAGAGAATTTAGATAGAGAATTTTAGAGAGAGCTTGGGAGAGAATTGGACAGAATTTGGTCCCTAAGGGATTGTTCATTATTCTAATCCTTTACAAGGCTTAAATAGACAAATTACAATGCTCAAAGTTGCCCTAAAGTGGCTGAGTGGATAAGAAAACACAAAAGGAGTGTTGGTACAAAATTCCATTAAAGCACTTTTGGGACCACATGGTCCAACGGAAACCTTATCCATTTGGTGGCTGATTTGCTTGTTGTGCACTCCTAGACTCTTGGGCTTTATGGACCGAAAGTGATGCTTTTCTTATCTTCTTATTGGATCCAAGATATTCGGCCTTAAACACAACCATTCGGATAATCGTACAAATGATGTGTATGGATTGATCTTGGATAACATTCCTTGCCATACACAACTCGCCCTCATGAGATAAATGGACCGAGACTATGTATGGAACTTTATAGGAGGTCACTTGGTCTCTTGGATTGGAGAAGGTGTGACCAAATGAGGATACTTTACTTATACTCTTCCCTCAAGCTTAAGCCGCAAGGAATGGAGACTTAAGCTCGGAGACTCATAACCTGTCGCCTCAATAAAAATCTTACCAAGCAAAACCAAGTGGGAGAAAAACTTGGCATAGAAAATAATACGAGGTTTATGAGTAAAGAGGACATTTAGTAAAGGGCAAAATTTACCAAGTCCTTTGATGATGGAGTCTCGGTCTAAGTGAAGATATTTGCCAAGTTTCTTCACTTCTCGGAAAGATCACTTCCTTTCCAATAGTCTTCTAGCCTCTCTTCTTCCTTATCTCAGATCTGATCCAGTTGTTATGCCACTCCTTCCCGAACAAATCACCAACTCTTCTTGCTTGATTGCTCTTCTCACATCTTTTGCTTCTTTTGAGAATTTCTGCGGCTAGACTCCTCCAAACCTTCACAAGAGGATTTGAAATTTTAAATTACTTTGCCGAAGATGTCAAGAGGATTAGATGATAACAACAAGACAAGATAGAAAATTTAAAGGTGAAGTGAGTAGCGTTCGGAAGTGGCCTTATCGATTTTATGCAATGCATGAGTTTGGTGGAAGAGGGGCTTGTTTCTTGTGTAGTCTTGACATTTTGGTACATGCCTTTGATTGCAGCTCCTTTGGGTTGTACCTAGCTGACCTTTCATCGAAATAACACAAGTTAGTAACACAAACAATATTGGAACGTTGTACCTTTCATGGTGGTTCCATTCAATGATTTGTGTTTATCTTGCGGCTTCCTTCGGTCCTTCCATGCTTCATGCATCTCTAGTAGCTGCCAACCCTCTTTAGAAGAAATGATGAACTCCTTACCTTCTTAAGGCTTCATGAGTTTCCATTTGCTTTCTTTTCAATTTACACTTTGATCTTCAAGTATCCATGGTCAACCGAGCTTGATTCCTTGTCCTTAGATCTCCGGTCAGCTCATAGACTTGACCTTTTTATGATCCACAAACCCGGCCTTATCACTTTGGCCTCGATCTTTCGGATCTGTTTGCCTTCTCATCACCATTTCAATATCCACGGACCATCTCCCACATACCATCGCCTTCAACAAGACTCAAGAGGTGTTAAGGAATTCGTGGAAGCCTAAATTTTTGGATATGAGTAAGTGGAATAAGTAAGGAATTTTAAAGAAGAGCTAAGAGTTTAGAAGACCCCCTTTTTGTTTTATATCTGCATGAGGAGACAATAACTTGATTTCTCCCCCTCACGGATTGCTTTAACACCTCCATGGTCAGATTGTCACAACTTTATTGAGTCTTTATGACTCGGTTGAGTCCAATTTGGTATGGGGTTTTGTTTCTCTTCACTAAGTGAAGGCAAGCTCTCTTCACTAACCATTGTGAAGGCTAATATCTCATCATCAACCATTCAGGTCGCCTCCTCTCTTTCAATCATTTCTCTAGCATCTCTCTTCTCTTTTCCATCACTTGTCAGCCACAATCGGGTTTCTTTGATCCTTTTCACAAAGAGAATCAAAGAAGTGAGTATATGATTGTGAAGTTTTACTAAGTAATGAAATATATAGAGCATAGATAATCAAACTATAATGCATAGAGTGAAGGGATTAGAGAGCAGCCCTTTTCGGTTGATGATGGTAAAACTGATCCGAGGAGTTTGACTATTCCCAAATCATCTTTACTTCCAATATCCTCTTCCCACTTGCATTCCCTTGAGTGTTTGTCATGAATCGTTGTTTAAGTGCCTTAAACAGAGAATTAGAATGATGTTAAGGCCAACAAATCATGACACATATATTAAGATTGCAAATAAAGACTTGGAGTTGAACATATCAATGAGAAAGTAAAGAGAAAGGGTTTAGACACAGCCTTATATCTCCTTGATGAAGTCATTATCACGTATTCTTCATACCTTTTTCATTCATTAGACTTCCTCTCACTATTTCATTGTCCAAGAACCTCTTTCCTCCTTGTCTTCCTTTAGTGTCTCATGATTAGGATATCTTTAGGACACAAGGAATTAAGGATGGATTGTTGGGTTTGGAAACATGATTAATTGATATAAGAGGAAGAAAATAAGAAGAAGGGTTAAGAGACCACCACTTCTTTTCATTGATGAAGTTTTCCTTCATTCCTCACGGCTTCTTTCTTCATAAGCTTGGTGTGAGTGACTTTTCACTAACTTAAACTTCTTGATTGGTGGCCGTTTTGAGTAGAGATTCAGCTCATGGAGCACCATTCTGGTTTGTCCTTCTATTTGAGGCTGAATTTCCCCCTCACGGTTTGATCCTTCATATCATATCATCCTAGTTGGTAACTTCCACATTTTGGGTCAGCAATGGTTTTTCACACCATATTGCGGTTTTCCTTATACTCAGTCCTAATCATATACACAACAAAGGTTAGTGGATGAAGGAGTTTCACTTCATGGCTCTTTACCATGAAGGCACTATACTCTCATTTGAGAGCTTGAAGGCCGATAGAGATCCTGAGACAATAATCTATCCATAAGGAGGACTCCCAAGTCCAAGCCAATTTTTGGATAACTTATGATCATAAAGGCAAGAGCTTACACAAGTAAGTTGTGGATCATAATTTATCAAAAGGAAAAACAACTGAGGACTTAATGCATCAAGCGGTCCACGATTTTTCATCTCAAGAGAATTGGATTCATCATAATGCCAAAGCTTATACTCTAAGGAGTAAAGATGGCTATGGTTCACTTCTTTGAGACTTACACAAGATTTGGATTTATCATGGTCTTAAAGCCAACTAAGGGCGGACCAAGGATCTTATCTTGTGTTTATTAGAGACATGATGGAATTCATTAAGCTTTGTAATAACTTACACTCCAGCGAGTAAAGATTATCTTTGCTTTCATTCCTCTCTTTGATAAACGGTTACATCATGGCTTGTATAGTCTAAATCCATAGGAATTCAACCATTTTGCCAAGGATCACAAAAAATACAAAGGATATGAGTTACAACACGGTTTAAGAGCTTGTTAACACAAGATCTTTGAGTTGAGGTTCACTCCTTTTTTTATGGGAGAGATGGTGGGATTCACTAGGTCATTTGGTGCTTGGAATTATAGTTTCAAAGTATCCTATGATCCTCTTCCCTTCTCAAGCAAAACCGATATAAAGTAAAGATTCAACATGATTAAAATGCGGTACTCATGAGAGTTTGTGCAGATTTCCATGGTTCACTCAACCACTAAAACTCTAGGCTGCAAGAAAACAATAACATGAACATATTAGCCCGTACTCTTCATAAGAAAGCATCATCATGTGCCCAAGTTTTGAAACAAGGAAACCAAAAACAAGCAGCCAAGATCGACTTGGGAAAGAGGATACTAGAAGAAATCTTTGTGATATTCAATCCTAGCCAACCTTTCCTTCATTGTCCAAAAAAAGCGGAGGTGATTTAGAGATGGAAATAGACCAAGGAGGAACCTTTCCCCCCTTTTTATGATTTGAATCAAAGCCTTCATTCTTACTCTTCATAATCACTTCAACACAAACAAAAAAAACCGTGACTTTGAACTTGAATGTGGCAAAGGTGGAAACTTTTCCACATCAACCATTATTTTGTCCTTCATCGTCACCAAACTAAGAGAAACCCCGTGACTTTGGGATTGGATGAGGCAAAAGTGGAAACTTTTCCACATCAACCTTCATTTTGCCCTTCATTGTCACCAATCAACAAAAGACCTTACCTTTTTCGGACTTAGAGGCCAATGGAGCTTAAAGGGAAGGGCTTTCTCCTCCTCTTCGTGGTTAACATCACAGCCGCCCATCTTTTCCTCCTCATTGTCACAAAGGATCTGGTTAAAATGAAAAAAAAGATAAGATGCAATATAAAACCGAAAAAGATCCAAACTTTGAAGCAAGGTGTGGTTTGGAGATGAAGATGAAGCTTAAAGGTGAGAGATTTCTCCCTTTTCTTGTGATTAAACCACAGCTACCACCCTTTTATCTCTTCATTACCACAAAACTTTGAAAAACAAGTAGAAAATCGATTTGGCACAAAGAGTGGATCGAAATTCTTTTGAAAACCGATTAAAACAAACAAAACGACCAGACCTTGATCCAAATGTGATTTGGAGATGAAGAGGGTGCTTAAAGGTGAGAGATTTCTCCCTTTTCTTGTGATTAAAACACAGCAACCATCCTTGTATCTCTTCATTATCACAAACAAAAACCAGAAAATAGAGAAAACAAGAAAACGGTTTGAACAAGGCTGGATTTAAATATTAAAAATGAAACTAAAAACACAAACAGAACAGCCAACCTGGCTCTGATACCATGAAGGAATGTGCGGAAATACTAGAAATAAAAGAGAGAAACCGAGTTTGTGTAGGGAGAATAGAGAGAATTTTGGAGAGAGTTTGAGAGAGAATTAGGCAGAATTTGACCCCTAAGGGCTTGTTCATTATTCTGATCCTTTACAAGGCTTAAATAGACAAATTACAAGGCTCAAAGTTGGCCTAAAGTGGCTGAGTAGATAAGAAAGCACAAAAGGAGTGTTGGTACAAAATTCAAATTAAAGCACTTTTGGGACCACATGGTTCAACAGAAACCTTATCCATTTGGTGGCTGATTTGCTTGTTGTGCACTCCTAGACTCTTGGGCTTTATGGACCGAAAATGATGCTTTTCTTATCTTCTTATTATATCCAAGATATTCGGTCTTAAACACAACCATTCAGATAATCGTACGGATAATGTGTACAGAATGATCTTGGACAACATTCTTTGCCATACACAACTCGCCCTCATGAGATAAATGGACCGAGACTATGTATAGAACTTCATAGGAGGTCACTTGGTCTCTTGGATTGGGGAAGGTGTGACCAAGTGAGAATACTTTACTAATACTTAAGACCAGGTACAACATCAAGTATGTTAGATCCCCTGTTCTCTAGATTGGTGCAATTTGTGCTGCGAGAATGAGAGAAGATGAGGCTCCATGTCCCTGGAAGATCTACTGTTCTTATGAGAAGCAAGCGCAAAAGTTGATGATCAAGACATATGTAAATCAACACACATGTGAGTTGACATGAGAGTCAAAGCTACTGAAATGACATAAGATTGCAAGTTTGTTTGTTGAGAGGTTAAGATTGAATCCGAAGATGACTGCAAAGGAGATACAAGCTGAAATTCTTAGAGAGTACAAGATGAATGCTAAGGAAAATTCTTGTATCAAGGCAAAGACAATGTTGATGAAGCAGGGGAGAAAAACACATGAAGAGTACTTTGATAGAATCTGGGATTATCAAGCTGAAGTTCTTAGGAGTAATCCAGGGTCCACCTTTGATATTGAAACCATCTCAGGAGCTACAGTTGGAAGCATGCAAAGGTTTTATAGGCTATAAATTTGCTTTCAGGCGCAAAAGGAGTCTTGGTCAAAAACATGTAGGCCAGTGATAGGGTTAGATGGTGCATTCTTAAAATGGGATATAAAGGGTCAGATGGGACCAAAGTTCTCAAAACCAGTCGTCACAAGCACAAGGAACAAGGGGATGAGGACGCAAGTTTGGATGGTAAGACCTACTCAGTTTCTGAACTATGTTGTCGTGGTTTGTTGCTTTTCGAACTAATTATGTTATTCTACTTTTATATGTAGACATTCAATTTAACTAGTTATTAAACAAATCAATGATATGGTAACTCGACAACGAGATTCATTTAATCTTAGATTCATTCAATCTTATTGCTTTCTCAGATTTTAGGGTCAAGGCTTGACAATGGTAATACAGAAAACAAACAATACTCAATTCATTAAACTGATCATTTTCGGTAAATCTAAAAAATTGTTTTTACTAAACAATTGAATGTGCCACTAGCTTAGTGGTAACATACTCTTTGCAAACCTCTAGTACCCGAGTTCAAAGCCTAGAAACATCATTTATGAAAATAAATCCATCCAAAACGACGTCGTCTTGAAATTTCTTAAAAAAGGAGGCAAAGCAAAACGATATTGTTAAGGTTAACGTCAATTGTTAACATCCATCTAAATTGTCTGTTATTCTAACTAACAGCGTGCCTAACGTGTTTAGTAAACGAAACGTTTGTAAAATATATGGCAAGTCAGAGATAACTTAGTATTTTTTTGATATGTGATAAAAATCGTGCTTTGTTTGGCAATTCATGCAAAGTTCAGGTTTTATTTGGCCAATTTCCCCTTTTTTCAACAAAATTAGATCAAGATTTCACGAGATAGTTACTCTATCGATAACATTTTTGGTTCAAAATTCATCCATAAAAATCATTGTTGTTATTTTTTTCTTTGGTAATACTTCTGAACTAAGTGTTTGCTATATTGAATGAAATAAATTTTGTTGACAAAAAAGTCATTATATTGACTTGTTTGAAATTTTATATTAGGTGTGTTATTGGAATGATTACTTATGCAGTCGATTTACAAACGCATTATTTGCGTTACTGTGTATTTGTGTTATGGTATATTTGCAAGTAAATATGGAAATTATGAGGAGGTCCGTATCTTGTGTTTTAGACAACTGAATAAAATCAGAGGTTTAATGTGTTACCATTACATTCGATTACTACACTTACTTTTGACTAGCTACACTGAAAATTTAAAGTCGGTCTGGCTTGAGAAATGTTAAGTTATAATCATGTCTTCATCGCCCGGAGAGAATAACCGGTTCTAGATTATGAATTGTATTGTTTGATGGCGACAACAAGCAACTGCATCTTCCGGCTTATTTTTAGGCAAAACCTATCAGGCTCAGTTCTTCTGTTCATAATTTTGTTAAGAAAGAACAATAGATTGTTGTAGTTATTCCTTCTCACCAATTGAGCAATGCAATTCACAAGAGAGAACGATTCCTGTATCGTTTAGGACAGAGGACCAAACAAGGCATCCAGCATCTCCGATGGCTCCAAGCCCATCAACATCAGGCTTTACTAAGAAATTTTGATCGGCATGGTTCTCTCTAAGAAATTTGAAGAAATCGTTTTGTTTACATGAAGAGAGATTTTAAGCAAGAGGCAGACTGTTACGCTCTAGCCCGCGGTCCGCGAACTGGCAGGTTTTTACTTTGACTAAGTAGCGTTTTTATTAGATCAGATATGATTCCCTATAGTACTTAGCCAATTTTTAAGCGCAAATTTCACAAGTGATGAGTCTAAAATTATACATAACCGATTAACAACTTATACAGCCGAATTTAGTATAGTGTAAATTCATATTACAAGCCGTTTTCATATTATTACACTAAACCACTACCCAACCTAGCCATCCTTTTCCCACACCGTCCTCACTCCACGCCACGCTCAGCTACCTTGCTCTATCACGGACTTAACTTATCACCTGCATTCATAACAAATGCGTAAGCACAACATGCTTAGTGAGCGGATCATTCCGTCCCACAAGCCTAACCAGAATACACAATCAAACAAGAAAACAGCCAAGTCCACATGCATGCAAGTTAAAACAGAATCTGGATCAACCGAACACTCGGCATTACCGGCGGTCCCTTCTCCGACCCATGCAAGCTTGGCAAGCCCTCCGCTCCCAAGCATGTTACTGGTCTAGACTCCTAAGTCAGCCCGAGTCGATCTTTGATCGGACAACCACAGAAACAAGCACACAAACATTCAAACGCAACCAACTATCCTTTACTTTCTAGACTTAACGAAATCTATGTTTAACCGGACTCTAGTTAGACTCAACGGTCACCACTCACCTTTGCCTTGCTTCCTAAACTTCTTGACGCAAAGCTAGTACTTGGTCTTGCCCAGAACTTAGCCTACTCGATCAGATCCTCCTTTGTTCCCTACACCAGATCAGTCAAGACTTGAATCTCCAAGACTTTTATTATCAACCCTTGCCTTAGCCGTTTTTGAGTAGCTCTAGTGTTTAAGTTCAGTTTCTAAGGCACAAAAATGAAGGGAATGATGGCTGTTTATAGGGGCAGCACCGACCAACCAAGCAAACAATTGTTTCGTTCTCGTGGTGACACGTTGCCCATGCGGAAACACGTATCTCGACCACATTATACCGATTCATGTACATAGTGTGCTAACACACGTGTTGGTCTAACATTTTGCCATGTGTAGCGGTAGTGGAATTCAACACGTGTCGCTATCTCTTTCAATCTTGTTCTGCACTTAGTGCGATTCTACATGTCCTTACCCGATTAGCCCAAGGTTCGCTCGGCCAGTACATACTTAGTCCGCATGATGCACGACTGGTTCAGTCATGTCCAAGTTCCATAATCCGGTCGAATGTTTGTTCGGATTTCCCTCGACCATTGCTCTATTTCCTTCGGACGTGGCTGGAACACTCGGACGGACCAAGAATCACGGGCGTGACAATTCTCCCCCACTCCAAGGAGATTCGTCCTCGAATCTAGGACTTAGCCGTACTCATCTTTTGCTTGCTAAACCACTTAGAAAATTTTTCCTTCATCCTGTTTTCCGGCTCCCACGTAACTTCCGTTTCTCCTTCACAGTCCCATTCGACTTCGACCATTCGGGTCTTCTTCCGGCGATCCGCCTTTATTTTCCTACCTAGGATCTGAACTGGTCTTCCTTCTACTGTCCAATTCTCTTTAAGATCCTTTGGGGGTTAAATTATTACTCGTTCCCCTCTATCAAGTCACTTCCTTAACATGGACACATGGAAGACGTTATGGAACGCTGCTAGTTCTATTGGCAAATCCAGCTTGTAGGCAACCGGTCCAATCCGTTCCAGGATCCAGAATGGTCCCATGTACCGGGGACTTAGTTTGGCAGATCGGGCCGTCCGCTCCTTGCTCTTGTACGTGACCATTTTAAGGTAAACTAGGTCCCCAACTGCAAATTCCAATTCTTTCCTTCGTTTATCCGCATAACTTTTCTGTCTGTCTTAAGCTTCCTTCATTTTTATTTTTAGCAGCCGGACCTTTTCTATTGTATCCTGAACAAAATCACGGCCATATAGACTTCGCTCCCCCACTTGAATCCAACATACCAGAGTTCTACAAGGCCGTCCATACAGCGCTTCATAAGGTGACATCCTAATGCGTGAATGGTAACTATTGTTGTATGTGAACTCGGCTAATGGTAAGTGTTCCTCCCACTTACCGCCCCATTCCAATACACTTGCTCGCAAAAGATCTTCAAGTGTCTGGATGGTTCGTTCGGACTGGCCATCTGTTTGCGGATGATAGGCCATACTTGTGTGAATCTTGATTCCAAATTTCTTGTGAAACGCTTTCCAAAACACCGAGACAAACTTGGTGTCCCGATCTGAAATTATGCTTGCGGGTACGCCTTGTAGCCGGACGATCTCTTTCACATAAATCTCCGCCAATCTTTCCGTCTTGTCCTTCCTATTGACCGCAATAAAGTGTGCAGATTTGGTCAGCCGGTCCACAATGACCCATATTGCATCTTTCTTGTCGCACATGGGTAGTCCAGTCACAAAGTCCATGATTACCAAATCCCACTTCCATTCTGGAATTGGAAAGTTTTGGAGCAGTCCACTTGGAACTTGATGCTCAGCCTTTACCAGTTGGCACGTTGGGCATTCGGACACCCATTTGGCCACGTCCCGTTTCATATCTAGCCAATGATAGTATCGTTTCAAGTCACGATACATTTTTGTTCCTCCTGGATGGATCGAAAACTTGGACTGGTGTGCTTCCTTAAGAATTTCTTCCTTTAGCTCTCGATCATTAGGGACACATACTTGGCCATTGACTAGGATCATTCCATTGTTCGCAGTCTTATACTCAGTCTTGTTGTTCTCGGCCATCTTCACCAAGTTTTCATCCTTCCCTTGTGCAATCCGAATGCAATTCAATAAATCAGCTTGTTCCACGGCCCTCAAGCCGGACGGCTCATCTTCCACTGTTAAGGCTGCTAAACTCAACCTTCGAACCGTGCTGACTAGTCCTTCTACATCCTTTTCTGCGTCCACGGCCACTCTTTTCCTACTGAGTGCGTCTGCGACTTGGTTAGCCTTTCCCGGATGATAGGTTATGTCTAGATCGTAATCCGCGACCAGTTCCATCCACTTTCGTTGCCATAGGTTCAACTCGGGTTGAGTGAAGATATACTTTTAAGCTCTTGTGGTCCGTGAACACTTGGACTTTCCCACCGTATAGATAGGATCACCACACTTTCAAGGTGAAGACCACCGCAGCCATTTCTAGGTCATGCGTGGGGTAGTTCTGTTCATGCTTCCTTAGCTATCGTGATGCATATGCTAAAACTCGTCCGTGCTGCATCAAAACACATCCAAGCCCCATCCTGGATGTGTCCGTATACACAACGTAAGGTTCGCTTGGATCCGGCAAGGCCAATACCGGTGTAGTCGTGAGTTTCTCCTTCAGCTTAATGAAACTTTTCTCACAATCCACGGTCCAAGTAAACAGTACATCCTTCCCAGTAAGGCGGGTCATTGGCTGTGCCATGCTCGCAAAGCCTTTGATAAAACGACGATAATACCCAGCTAAACCAAGGAAACTTCGGATTTTAGATGCATTCGAGGGTCTAGGCCAGTCCGCTATGGCTTTGATCTTTTCAGGGTCGACAGACACTCCTTGGTCCGAGACTACATGACCCAAGAAGCCGATTTGCCTTTGCCAAAAACTGCACTTACTCAATTTTGCAAAGAGCTTGTGCTCCCTCAGCTTTCCCAGCACCTTCCTCAAGTGGACTTGGTGATCCTCCGGACACTTAGAATAAACAAGGATGTCATCTATAAAGATGATCACAAAGTCATCCAAGAATTCTCGGAACACTCCGTTCATTAGCTTCATGAAGGTGGTTGGGGCGTTGGTCAACCCAAAGGGCATGACAATGAACTCATAATGCCCGTATCTGGTCTGGAAAGTAGTTTTCCGCACATCTTCCTCCGCAATCGGGATCTGATGGTAACCCGAAGCTAGATCGATTTTTGAGAACATAGTGGCTCCTCTAAGCTGATCCAACAACTCATTTATCCTTGGAAGAGGGTACTTGTTCTTGATTGTGACTCGGTTTAGCCCTCGGTAATCGATACATAAGCGAAGGCTCCCATCCTTCTTTTTCACAAATAAGACTAGCGCTCCCCACGGCGAACTGCTGGGTCTTATGAACCCTTTGTCCATCAATTCACTAAGTTCTTTCTTAAGTTCAGCCATTTCCCCCGGTGCTATCCGGTATGGTGCCTTTGAAATGGGGGCCGTCCCGGGTTCCAACTCAAAAGTGAACGGGTCAGATCTCGCTGGTGGTAGACCCGTCAATGGGGCAAACACATCCTCGAACTCGCTTACCACCAGAATGTCTTTAAGTTCCATGTTTGATCCAACTTCTGGAACCTTGATTACCGCTAGGTATGCTTCGCATCCTCGCTCAATTAAATGTTCCGCTTTGATAGCCGAGATGACTAGACTTCCCGAGTGAGTTTGGATCCCTTGATACACCAACTTTTTGCCATCTCTCTCAAAGTTAACTCTAGTTCGATGACAGTCCAAATGAGCTTTATACTTGCCGAGCCAATCTATTCCCAAGATTGCGTCATAGGTCGGCTGGCATATCCACTCCTTGGACGACCATGGAAATGTTTCGGACGAGTCCAAGGGCATCCATCAACTGCCCGCCCGCAGCTCAGACTATTCCTATGTGATTTCCCGGTTCCCTTTGAAACCCACCAATCCCAATCATTCGTGGATGCACAAAACTATGTGACGCTCCCGAATCAAACAATACATGGGTTGCTACTCTACTCATAGTCAAGGACCCTACACATTCCTACTATGCTAAGGCCCTAATGCAACACGCAACATGCAATTTCTAAAAAAAAATACTAAGGTAAGTGATAGGACTTACCAGCGATCGATTGGGACGCACTTGGCTCTGATGGTCCCGTGGCCATAGAGTAGACTCTCGGTGTCACAACTTGCCGCTTTGGTGGAGGTTGCGGTCCTTCATTCGCCCGTTTCCCTCTGGACTGCTTTAGCTTCAGACAGCTCGCTTTGAAATGCCCTTCTTCACCACAGTTGTAGCATACCTTCTTCCCAGCGGAACCAACACTCTTCTCCCTTAAGTCTACTTCCGGACACTTGGCCACTTTATGTTCAAGGCTTCCACATCTGAAAAAGGCTCTGGGAGTAGTTCTGCATGGTCCCGAGTGTTTCTTCCCACAAGTGGCGCATACGGTGCGACTAGGCTTACCAGAAAAGTTCTTGTTCCCTTTCTTCCCCTTGGGTCCTGATTCTTTTCCCGACGAAGATTGCGCTCCAGCCAATCCCACGCGTTGCTCCGAGTACAATTTGGCCTCCTCCTCCAGGCCACTTTCAAGTAATGCAGCTTTTTCAACCAGTTCGGTGACAGAAGAGTAGTTGCGAACCAAGCATCCATTGCGAAGTTCAATCCTCAAACCACGCATAAAGCGACGGATTTGTGCATCTTCTGCCTCAAACTCGCGGCCTGCATATTTCCTAAGGCTATTAAACTCGGCTTCATATTCCCTTACTGACCTAAAGCCGTCGCGAAGCTCTAGAAAGGCGGATTCCAACTTATCAATAGCTTGCGGTGGAAAGTACTTGGCCTGAAATTCACGGCAGAAAGTCTCCCAAGTGCAATCCTGAATTGCCATTCTGCCGGACAATCCCGTCCACCAAGTGTGGGCATCCCCTTCCAGGTAGTGGACCGAAATGTCCTTCTTATACTCAGCCGGACAGCGGATGGAATCAAAGTTTCTTTCAAGTCTACTTCTCCATTTGTCTGCTTCCAACGACCTGGCACCACCCGAGAAGAACTTTGTTCCAAGTTTTTGCATGTAATCCATAACCTTGAGATAAGATGGAGCACTCGCCACTGAAGATCCCTCAACCACATTCATAACCGATGCTACATTCACCGGGGCTGGCGTGGTTCCGACAGGCGGCGCATCTGGTAAACGTGCCAGCACTTGGGCAAGCATTCCCAATACAGCTTCCAATCCCACTGGTGCAGGCGCGGTAGCACCCGTTTGGACAACTTCTGGGGCTATGTTAGTCTCATTCTCGGTACTTCCCCCAAATACCGAGTTATCACCATTCCGAGGCAACTCCGAATCCGAACTCTGATTATTCCTAGCCATCTACAATGACTAAGATTAGTTAAGTTAGCCAGAGTACTAACTCAACTTTTTACACCCATAGATACTTAAATAGCTTGGCGCGGAACCGGACGATGGGAGGATGGTTTCTAACCCATTAGCCCAATGATGCATAAAATGACTCATCCTAGAATCGACCGCGCTCTGATACCAAATTGTTACGCCCTAGCCCGCGGTCCACGAACCGGCATGTTTTTACTTTGACTAAGTAGCATTTTTATTAGATCATATATGGTTCCCTATAGTACTTAGCCAATTTTTAAGCGCAAAGTTCACAAGTGATGGGTCCAAAATTATACATAACCGATTAACAACTTATACAGCCGAATTTAGTATTGTGTAAATTCATATTACAAGCCGTTTTCATATTATTACACTAAACCACTACCCGACCTAGTCATCCTTTTCCCACACCGTTCTCACTCCGCGCCAAGCTCAGCTACCTTGCTCTATCACAGACTTAACTTATCACCTGCATTCATAACAAATGCGTAAGCACAACATGCTTAGTGAGTGGATCATTCCGTCCCACAAGCCTAACCAGAATACACAATCAAACAAGAAAACAGCCAAGTCCACATGCATGCAAGTTAAAACAGAATCCGGATCAACCGAACACTCGGCACTACCGGCGGTCCCTTCTCCGACCCATGCAAGCCTTGGCGAGCCCTCCGCTCCTAAGCATGTTGCTGGTCTAGACCCCTAAGTCAGCCCGAATCGATCGTTGATCGGACAACCACGGAAACAAGCACACAAACATTTAAACGCAACCAACTATCCTTTACTTTCTAGACTTAACGAAATCTATGTTTAACCCGACTCTAGTTAGACTCAACAGTCATCCCTCACCTTTGCCTTGCTTCCTAAACTTCTTGACGCAAAGCTAGTACTTGGTCTTGCCCAGAACTTAGCCTACTCGATCAGATCCTCCTTTGTTCCCAACACCAAATCGGTCAAGACTTGAATCTCCAAGACTTTTATTATCAACCCTTGCCTTAGCCGTTTTTGAGTAGCTCTAGTGTTTAAGTTCGGTTTCTAGCGCGCAAAAATGAAGGGAATGATGGCTATTTATAGGGGCAGCACCGACCAACCAAGCCAACAATTGTTTCGTTCTGGTGGTGACATGTTGCCCATGCGGAAACACGTGTCTCGACCACATTATACCGATTCATGCACATAGTGTGCTAACACACGTGTTGGTCTAACATTTTGCCATGTGTAGCGGTAGTGGAATTCAACACGTGTCGCTATCTCTTTTAATCTCGTTCTACACTTAGTGCGATTCTACGTGTTCTTACCCGATTAGCCCAAGGTTCGCTCGGCCAGTACATACTTAGTCCGCATGATGCGCGACTGGTTCGGTCATGTCCAAGTTCCACAATCCGGTCGAATATTTGTTCGGATTTCCCTCGACCATTGCTCTACTTCCTTCGGACGCGGTTGGAACACTCGGACGGACCAAGGATCACGGACGTGACACAGTCGTTATTGCCAAAGCTGCATTAGCACAACTAGAGCATTCTCTGCCTTAATAAAATCATTTTCGTGACCAGAAATAAACAACCATGTTATAATATTGCATTTACCCTTCTACATATACTGTAGTACTTCGGAAAAATTGGACGTGGCTTGGCGTCTTTGACAGAGAGGTTAACTTAGTTTAATTGCCTAATTTTGACACTTTTTTTTGCAAAATATAACTCGATAAGAACATATGACACTTCTGCCAGTTGCATTATCGGAATCTGTTCGCAGGTTTCTCATGCTCGCAGATTTCTACGGTTCCTACTCTCTTTTATCTGTGATAATACCATGAAATCGAGATCACAACCAGTCATCAAAACAGAGAGATAATCGGAGCTAGGCCCGAAAATGTTTCTTCAAATCAATCGACTTCAAAAGAGATGAACACAAGAATTTGCTTCAAAATTATGATTTAATGAAAACCAAAGACAAGTATTTTTCTTACCCAAACTATGAAGATTAATTCTGGGAACTTATCTCATGGCCGTGTGAATATTGGAAAACCAAAAAGATACGCATGCAGACAAGCCTTCATATATTATTGTACTTTTACTCTTTCAAACTCTTTACACATTCAAAGATTCATATATTAGAATAGACCAATAATTCCATGAACACTAATCTGGATCATGGTTATTCTTCTAGCTTACCAGTATAATTGAAAGTTAAGGAAAACATCAAGAGTCTTTCACGAGAAGACAAGGTCTCCCTGTAAAACTAACCGTGGCAATGAATACCCAGAAGATGGCACACAAGGCACCCACAATTGATAAGAGAAGAAAACCTCTGTTTTTAATACGCTTCTTTGTTATGGCAGTAGTGGTCACTGATGTTCCATTAGCCTTACCTCCATTGAACCTGATACGGCTAAAGCTAGACATACGTACAAAGGTTCGGTTAAGAGGACCTTCACATGCAGAGGCTGGCGTTGAAGGTATTGATTCCATAAATGCCCACAGAGCCGATGAGAACTGGCTTGTTGTTCCACCATCATTTTGACCTTGGTTTTGGGCATTTACGCTCATAGTGGGATTTGTAGGATCGGGTATCACACCTAGTCAAAGGAAAAGTATTCACATTGTATCAGTGGAAAAGGCTTAGCTTTACATTATTACGTTTAAAGGTCTCAATAACAGAGTTTAATAAGTGGTGATTAACAAAGAGCAGAGTAATCATATATACGTCTTGGTTCAGGTAAAAGGAAAATGCAGGAAAAACATTCATGTTTAGTGGGTAATAACTTAGCAGCCAACAAAGTTAAATGCTCCTCTGAGACAAACACGAGTCTAAGTACCTGATGAGGGAGAAGCAAATGCTCCAGAGAGCGATTGTGCCTCATCAAGGAGAAAACCCTGGTCATCTTGAAACCATATATCGTCCGTGAATTGATTGAGAGCTGCACTAGGATCCATGATGTTGTTCAGCTGGTTGTCAAGAATCTGGTCCTGAAACCGTTGATAAGTATATTGCTGTCTCTGGTCTGATTGGTTGTTAGCAAAATTACTCTGAGAAATCAGATCAGTAGAAGTTTCCTGATCAAAAGGTTCCATATCCAAAGACATAGAAACGTCATGGAACAATTGGTCAAACTCATTATAATCTCCGAATTCACCATGGTTCAAGACCTGTTCAGAATTCTCAGCTGAAAAAGCGCCTAATTCAGGAATCAGAAGATCATCCATTTCAATGTAATCTTCCTTCTCAAACATCACCAGAGGTGTTATACCAGAGGTCGTGGGAGCTGACATGACCTCACCAGTCTCTAATGAGTCAAAATTTGAGGGCATGTTATGTGACTGACCATTTGGCCTAGCCGAATTATCCATCAATGTGCTCTGCAGCTCGTTTTCGCTATTCACCTGCAAGTACAATATCTATACTGTGAGAAAGTCGCAACACAATAAAATTGTTAAATAAGACCTAATCCAATAGATTGGTAGTAAAGAGAGAAGAACTTACCTGAGGAATGTCAACACCATTAATACATCTAAAAGGAACACCAGGTGCATCTGGAATTGCATTGAGAAACTCATCAATACCCTCTAGCTGAAAATTGACAGAATTGAGAAGTCTACTCTCATCCATGCAACGAGTACCCTCACGAACCAAATGTTGCTCTGGTACAGCAATATTGTTTTCATCATCATTATCATCATCCGCCCATTCTTCTTCTTGAAACGGCGCACCATACTGTTCACCATTTTTAGGACCGGCACCACTTTTCTTGAACAGCTTGTAAAGAGCATAATAATCCTTCAAAAAAACATATCACATCAATTAAAGACAACTCAACCAAGGAGAACCCAACAGAAAGTTTTACACTGTCAGCTATTTGTAATATAATACCTTGGTGTTCTTGCATCTTCCTAGTTCATCTTCATCCATCGTGTACTCATGCATCACCCAATCAGTCCGCTCACCATTAGGTGCTCGACCTCTGTAGAAGACGAGAGTCTTTTTGAGTCCAACCGATCTGGAATTATATTCTATGATTCGATCCTTTCCTGTTGCCTTCCAATACCCAGTTGCAGTACCTCTACTTGACCTAGCCGCATTGGGATACTTCCTACTCCTTGGAGTGAAAAAAAACCACTGCCGATCTCCCGTCTTCAACATCGATTGACCTATGTTAATGCAAATTAGATGTTTGAGTAAGTATATATGCAGAATATACAAAATAAAATCATTTTACGTAGACTTCAAATCTCAAATTAGAACGCAGACGAATATCATATAGTCAAGCCTTACGCATGTAGTCAACAACAAACCAAAACTCAGATCAAGAAACAGAAAAAAACCTAATCAGCATACCCATTGGTAAACGATCAAAGATAGCACAAAGAAAAAATAAAGTAAGCAAAGGAAATAGAAATTTACCTGGCAATTCCTCAGGATCCATTTTGTAAACATCAACAACACCGATGACATTGATTCTAAGCCTTCTCCTACAAATCTTCCTCTTCAGATAATACATCACAAGCTCTTCATCGGTCGGGTGAAATCGAAACCCAGGTGCACTAAATTTTCCGCCTTTGAAACAGGAATCGGGAGAAGATTCTGCCATCTACGTAACAATGAGAGCCGATCCTTTGCAGAAAATGAAAAAGCAAAAGTCTGTGACAAAAAGAACCCTATCAAGTCAACGAGGAGCTCTCTCAGAAAACCCCCAGATCTCTTCTCTTTGTCTCTCTGGATACAGAAGAGAAGAAAAATCAAAACTAAATAATCCACTGGGAGATATGGTATGCCAAAAAAAAAACACAAAATTCGGCAAGAAGAAGGTCTAGTATCAAATAAAATAAAATCGATTCAGATTTCCAAATTTCCGGAACAATCGAAGAACCCAAGCGGAACCAAATTTCCAGAGATAGTCCAGTCGTACCAGAATCGATAATCACCGAAAAACAACGAATATGAATTAAAAAAGGAAAAGACCAAAGACCAATCCGATTTCGTCAAAAATCTCCAGAGAAAGAAACAAGACGAAGAAATAGAAGAAAGTTGAGGATGACTAACCACGGAAGCAAAAGAGAAATTTGCAGAAGAAATTGAGTAAAGGAGCTTGAAGAAACCCTAAACAACTATTTCTTCCCCAAAAATGATGAGACGAGAGTCTGCGAACAGTTCCGACGGCTGAGACAGGATACTCCTTTTCATTATATTAACAGTGGGCTCCACTTTCCTTTCTACCATTCAACTTGCAAATTCGATTTTTTTAACCGAATTTAACCAAAACACGTTTTCTGATTTTTTTTGTCATGACCACAAATTTATTTACATAACTAGATATTATATTGTCAAATGGGGCTACCAAACAAGAATCTTCTTCTTTACTTATAATTAGACACTCTGAACCAAATTTCCAAGTTTTGTATAATAAAATTTGGAAGCTCAATTGCCCAATAAAATTCAATATTTTCTTTGGTAAACCATATCAGGTTGTACTGCAGTAATAAAATTTGAGTTAACAAGGTATCAATTGTGACACCCAATGTTCTCGATGTGGAGCAAAAAGTGAAACTATCAACCATGCTTTTTTTGAATACCCTCGTGCAGTTTAAACATGGGCATTATCTTGTATACTTTCTGCGACAAACATATTTCCCCGAGAGTTGATCTACTTTAATTTGGATTAACTGTTTTAGAGAATACTTGACAAGGAAAAATTCCAATATTTCCCATCGATAATCTAGAACATTTGGAAAGTGGAAAATGATCATTGTTTTTCCAACTGTGACACAGACCCATATATCATATTATCCAAGCAGAGGCTGACCACAAAGAATGGTCCAACGCTCGCAATGAACTAAAGGAATCGAGATCTCGATCCATGGTTTATACCGTTGTTTGAAAGTCCCCCTCGATTTTTCCATCCACATCTAATCATAGTTTCACGGGCTTTAAATGTTTCATGGACGTTTCCTGGAAAAACTCGGATTTGAAAACTAGCTTAGGCTGGTTCAGTTTTCCAGATTCAATAGAGGGAGATTGCACGGGAGCTCGATTTGTCAACATAAGTCTTTCTGCTCTACGTTCGGAGATCCAATCTGTTCTTTGGGCTATGTAGTCTCTCTTGGTACTTCAAATCTTAGAGGTGGAAATTGCAACGGACTGCAAAACAGTTTTGAAGATCCTGGACCATCCAGAAGAGTGACCGGCTTTCCTTCCTTATCAGGAGGACTTTTCACGACTGAGCTCGTTAATTTCATCTATATCCCTTTCTGTTATTTCGTGACAATTAGACCATAAAGCTGATGTTCTTGCCTGTAATGCTAGAGAGACAGCTTATGGTTAATGATGTAAACTCATGTGTTTTGCCTTTTCTTTTATTATAATATGTCGTTGACAAAAAAGAAACTAGATATTATATCTAGTTATTATTTTGTCATGACCACAAAACACTAAGCTGAGTTATGTTCGTAAGATCGATGGATAAATATTGAAAGAGTTGGAAAGAAAATTATTGAAGGGAGTTTATTTCCCTACGAGAATATTTGGCAACCAACAGAATTACTCATCTCATGTCTCCGCCACATACGCCAGAACATAACATTCTCTCCAAAAGAAAACATCGTCACATAGTCGAGACAAGACTCACGTAAATGATAGTCGTATCGGTTCTGAAAGTGTATTGGCCATATGCCTTTGCAACAACCATTTATCTCATCAACAGAATGCCAACTTCAGTCATCTCTATGAATACACCATATCACAAGTTATTTCAAGCTCAACCTAACTATGACAAACTACGGATATTTGGTTGCTTATGCTTCCCGTGGCTACGTCCATATGTAAATAACAAGCTTGATGATCGTTCCCTCCCATGTGTCTTTTTGGGTTATTCATTGACTAAAAGCGCATACTATTGCTAACATCAATCTACTAGACGACTATACACCTCCCGTCATGTACCGTTTGATGAAAGCACGCTCCTTTTTGCTCAACACAAAGAGCAGCCTTAGACAATTGAAGTTGTTGATTGGTCATCAAGTCTACCGCAAGTTACAGTTATTTCGCTTAACACTACTCCAAGCAACATACCCCCTAGTATGGACCTTCACCGACACCACCACACTACTTCACCAGCCTCAACACATCAGGTATTACCTTCTAACTCTTCACCACTATCTTATTCTCCTCCCTTACAAGTTTCTGAGCCCACTACTCCTACGTAAAATGAGTCTCAAACCCCGACTCAGCAAACCCATTATTCTCATGAGCCTACAGCTCCTACTCAAAATGAATTGACACCCATAATTCAGCCTCTCTCACCACAAAATGAACCTACACCACACCAAGCCTCGCTCATTAACCACGACACTCAATCACAAAGTCCAAACAACCCCATCGCACCAACTCAGCCACCAAATCAAAATGTTCACAAAATGCAAACTCGAGCCAAAAATAATATCCACAAACCAAAAACAAAACTCTTTCTACATGTTGCAGGTCCAATCAACGATGATGAACCAACAACGATACATCAAGCTCTCAAAGATGAACGTTGGAGACGTGTAGCTTCGGATGAATTTGATGTGCAAGTAGCAAATGCTTCATGGGATTTAGTGCTGCCAAATGCACATCAAAATGTCATAGGCTTGTCGCTGGATTTTTACAAAGAAATATCATTCTGATGGCAAGCTTGACCGCAACAAAGCTCGTCTTGTGGCCAAGGGTTACACACAACAATATGCTGTAGATTATATTGAGACCTTTAGCCCGGTTATCAATACAACAACTGTATGCCTTGTTCTTCAGATTGCTACGATGAAATCTTGGACAATGAAACAATTAGATATCAACAATGCATTCTTGCAAGGTGACCTATCAGAGAAAATTTATATGAAGCAACCTCCAGGTTTTGTTGATCGAGATCGACCTGACTATGTGTGCAAGCTTTGAAAACCAATCTATGGTCTCAAACAAGCCCCACACTCTTTGTATAACTCTCTTAACTCTCATCTTCTTGCATCAGTTATTGTGTCTTCGTTGGCAGGTACATCATTATTCATTCACGTTCAAGGTTTTCATGTTACCTACGTCTTAGTCTATGTTGACGATATTATTGTCATGGGTGGTAATGATGCAATGGTCTCACATGTTTTCAAGGAGTTTGGACATCAATTTTCCATTAAAATCCAACTGATTTGCATTATTTTCTTGGAGTTGAGGTCAATCGCACAAAGACTGGAATTCATCTTATGCAGCACAAATATATTCATGATCTTCTTGCAAATTACAACATGACAGAAGCCAAACCAGTTTCAAATCCACTCTCGACCTCACTAATACTAACCATGACTGAAGGATCTCTCTTACCAGATGTTTCCAAGTATAGATCTCTTGTGGGTAGTCTTCAGTACTTATCTTTTACCAGGCCATATCTCTCATATGCAATGAATCGATTATCACATTTTATACATCATCCGTGTGATACACATTGGGGAGCAGCGAAAAGAGTTTTACGCTATTTAGCTGGTACATCTTTTCATGGTATACANGTGTGTAGCCAAACACACTCTCTTCTCAGCCTAATCCAACCGTTGGAAGCTTTTCAAAGTCACATGTGAGCATAGGGATGAGAAGATAACCGTTATGTGTAGTCACTTTCACCATTTGGGTGTGTTAAAGCCGAATCTTTCCTCTTATAGAAGAGTCACGTGATTCTTTAGTGTACATATATTATTTTATTCATTTTTTTGTATGTAAACCCTAGAGCTGATCACG